>VYZT01040861.1:0-37831 GCA_013400735.1 Pomatostomus ruficeps
AAAAGGACAAAAACGATCAGGCATCATATGAGACCACATTTAGCATCTTGCATCCATCTGGGTTTGTATCCTGCCTCCAGTTTGGGGCTCTCCAATAAAGGAAAGTCAGGAATTATCTAGAGTAAATTTAACAGGACCCCAAAGCTGATCAAGAACTATATGCTGTGAGAGGGGCTGAGGTGTCTGGACTTATTAGGCTTGGAGAGGAGAAGGGTTTTAGGAAATAAAACAGACTGCTGTACCTACTGGCAGGTCACGAAGAAGGCAGAGTCGTGCCCCTCGAGGAGGTCCATGGGGGGAGGGCAAGAGTCAACAGCCACAAAGAGACACAAGAGGGTCAGCCCCACTGGACTCCATCATATGATATTTCAGTACCTCTGCTTTAGAACCTCTGTGAAAGATGCTCTGACTTCAGAAACCTTTTGTCATTGGGTGTGAATTACCCCTCAGACTTGTACTTAGGAATAATATTCATTGTAGTTCTACCCAAGTCACTTTCACAAGGAGGCCCTTTGTAATATTTTAATACCTGGAATTCTTTGCATGTTGGTTTCTCCTTAATTTCTTGCTTCTTCAGGTCTTTGGTTGAGATTCTACCATCTCTGGAATGGGACCTCCTATAGGGAATATTTTGATTAAATTCATAATCTCACTAGCCATATTTAAGTAAATATTTAATTCTTTAAGTACTAAAGAAGTGTCTCATAACAGTGAATAACAAGAAGGGATTTAATGCCAATTAAGAAATGTTTCTGTAGCGCTATGTTGCAACTCCAGCTACTTACAGAGGGCATGCAGTCCCCTTCATACTTTAATACCTGTGATCAGCTCTTCAACTTTTGCGTATTTTTCTATGTTTATTTCAATCCAATGTCTTTTGCTACACCCCTGATACAGATTCTTTTTGAGAACAAACATTTTATTTTCTTCTCTCTTTTTACATAAATACCATGCAGTGGCTCAACTGAGCAGTTTTAAGGTCACATTTTCATCTTTTGTAATAAAAATACAAGGAGAAAACCTCCCAGAAATCCCTGCATAAAACATTTAGTTCATTCTGAGTATTTAAAAGAACATTCTTTCAAATCTGGGAGTTAAATTTACAGTCTGTAATCCTAGAATTCAAATAATACTATTTAAAATCCTAAACAATTTCTGTGTAAGCTAGATTTGGAACTGGAGTGAGAACTCAGCATATTGCAAAGATTTTAAAACTGCCTCTTTATGAGCTAGGACTAACACTAGGAAACAGATTGCTGCATCATGACTAACAGACAGCTTACAGGGTTGAAAAATTTCTGCACATATGCAGAAATAACAGCTTAGAGATCATTGCACCATAGTCCATATCCTAATTAAGATATGCTCATTGTAACTGAAATTTCTCACATGTAAATTTGTGTTTAACCTCACTGTGGCAGAGAAGCACAGTTCCTTTGATGTATTAAATGGTCAGAGTTATAAAATGGAAGCACTGATAGAATTCTGGCTATGTATATACACAATTTTATGAAAGACAAGAGAGAAATGGAAGTTTTACTCAATCTTCAATAACAAATTGATTTTAATCTGTACTAGGCCTAGAAGGATTAATTTAGTGGATGTACTGATGTTTTCACAAGGTCTTCAAAATAAAGGCAGCCTCTGATGTTGCATAACGCAAATTAAATATGAACACAAAATTATGTAGGATGATCTACAAAAATTACTTTGCTCCATTGTCATAGATTACTAATGTTATCAACCGCAGTGCTAGGGGCACTGAGCCTTCATACCAAGCTGCAGGTGGTCTGAGTCAGTTTTATAACCTTTCAGGACTTCATTCCTATAAAATCTAAGCATAAATCAGGTGCAACGACAGATCATAGTAGTGTAAAACCACAAACAAACAAGATAGATGGAGGAGAAAAAACCACAAACCATCTGAAATATCCCCCCACTGAAGGCATGTAGCTCTTAAGGTGAACTTCCCAAGCTGAATCCCAGGTGGTAGCACAGAGTTGACCTTAGTGATCTTGCTTCCCAGTAAATTGAAATATTTCTTTCCTAAATTACAGTTCATGATAGCTGGTACTCGTTATCCTGAGGTGAGAAGAAGAGCTTTATTAGAAGAAGAAAAGATAAGGGTGAAAGTGCAAAAAACATCTCTATGTTTGAAAAATTGAATATTGTTAAGGAAGGACTTAAGGGCAGCTTGTACAACAATCAGACACTGAAAATAACACTAATTTGCATTGAGCTATTCATAGAATCATGGAATGGTTTGGATTGGAAGGGACCTTAAGTATCACCTAGTTCCAACCCTTCCACCATGTCAATGACACTTTTCACTAGATTCAGGTTGCTCAGGGGGCAGTCCAGTCTGTCCCTGAACACTTCCAGGGATGGGGTATCCATAACTTCTCTGGGCACTATTATATAGTCCTGACACAAAAAGATAAGTGTTTGGTAGTATTTCTGAGTTTCAGTACAAATAGTGGAGTTTAGGGAATAATCAAGAGAAAAAGAAAATACATAGCACAGTATGATATGGAAGGCCTTGACGTGGCTTATTGCTGGAGAATTTGATCCTGTTTGATCAGTCAAATCATTATAAATTTCAGAATGAATGAGAAAAAATAGGTCATTCTATTAAAGGTGAAGTGCATTAACTTTACCTTTTCCTTCTCTTAGCCTTAAAAACTTTGTTTTAAACAAAGTATTCATAATTTCACTTGACTCATATTTTAGAGGTTAATTAAATAGTTTGAAATTCTGTATATTGTTGTGCTTTTCCTTAAGTATGTCTGAATGTCACCATTAGCATAATGTACAGCTGTCAGCATCTGAACCTGAGCAGTGAAATGTTGTGTTGCTACTCCATCAGGCAAAAACATGTAAATGTTTTGAACAAAAGTAATTAGCTCCAAAGATGCAAAGGGTAGACAAAGAGACAGATTTTTCTTGACTCGGTAGATACAGACTAAATAGTATCAAATCAGCAGTGGCAGTTACTATTAGCCTGCAGCTATAGCAACACCTTTCCCCCAGCAGGAACAGTTGTAGAGCAAGGAGTCTTAGCAGTAGCCACCGGGGTATACCTGGAGAGAATATTAAAAATGTCTGTATGCAGCATTGTCATAGGATGGGGAGTGCTGAAATGTAGAATGATTTCTCCAGCACAAAAAAGAAAAAAAAAAATCTATTAAAATTAATTCCGAAATACCTCTGGGATAAATTTGGTGTTGAAGAATTCTGCAAGATGTGCAAATACTTTCAGCTTTGATAAGGGAATTCATTAAAAGCCAGGGAAAGTGGGTAACTAGAAAATTGAAACTGCCACAAATTTCTACAATAGTCCAGGACAGAGTGAAAGATACTTACATTATCCTTTTTGCAAACATACTCTGATTGTAATTAGGAAACCTCATAGCACTTACCAGATTTCACGTGCAGTTTTATGGACATCTAACTGCTTAACAGCTAATAATTGACTGTCCAGCGCAGTCTTCTAGCAATCTAACTTTAGGCTTGTGTATGTTCTCAGTCTTCTTAAATCCACCTCAAGCTTTGTCTGTGCATTTAAGAGAAATCTTAATTTAAAAAAAGCCCGAATTATTTCATTGACATGTACATTAGGGAAAAGACTATACATATTGTACTGTTACTTCCCAATGTACATGTGTTTTTCATGGGTTTTGTTTTTTGGTTTTTTTTAAATATTTGTCATAGTCTATGCAATGCTTTGTCTCGGTGGTCTAATGTGCAACTGAAAAAGATTGAATTTAGATAATTATCTTCAGTTTCTTTCTTAACACAAGTCATGCTATGCAACTTCAGATGTCTCCTCATGGTAAACACAGCAATCATTTTGGGTTTAGAATAATCTTTCTCATATCTCAGTTATAAAAATAGCCGCAGCATTTTGTTATCCTGATGTGTGCCTTTTTGAGCACTTACTGTGATATTTATTTTCAAACTATTTCCATGTTAAAGGCTTTGCTTTCTGATAGTTGGGCGCTACAATAAGAATACTGTTACATTTGGAAACATGAGCTATCACAGAAATATTCAGGTTGGAAAAGATCTTTTAGATCATTGAGTCCAACTGAGCATTATCTGGCCCACCACTAAACCATGTCCCTAAGCACCACATGTACATGTCTTTAAATACCTCCAGCATGGTGACTCATCCACTTCCCTGGGGCAGCCTGTTCTTCTCATGAGACTTGCAAATATGCAGATATACAGCAAATCATTACTTTTTATTGAACTAAATAATAAAAATTTCAACAAAACTGCAAATATTTAAATTGTAAATACAAGTAGAGATGTTATTCATTTATGTGAAATATACACTTATATGCAGTTTTTATAGGTTTTTAAGGTTTTACAGATACAAAAAGTTTCCATGTTTTTATATGAAGATTTAAAATAAACCTCTGTCAAATTACTGGAAGTGAAGGTTGGATCACATCCTTTTATTAATAAAACACAGCTTAAAGAGACATGGGGGAAGTGCAGGTAACTGATTTGTTTTTAAAATGTCACCAAGTATTTAAGTTTAGGTGTCAGAAAAAGGGGCATTTTTCCAAAACATGGATTTTATGTCCTCTAAAAACAAATTCAATAACATGTTTAATGTTAGACACACAGAATAGAGATATCCAAATTCATCAGTCATATTTGCAATCTATAACTTTTATTCATAGATTTGTTAAGCCACAAACAACAACTTCACTTTAATTATTCTTTTTATCTAATCCATGACATTCTTAACTCCTCAATTTCTTCTTATTTTGCAGTGTTTATGAAGTGCTTTGAAGTGATTTAAAGTTATTCTTTTGGATGAAAGGGACTGTATTATTTAAATCTCTCTAAAGTTACTGAGACATCAAACACACCATTTCAGTTAACCTGATCTCCTTATCTGGCTATGCATACAGAGAAGAAGCATAATTTGCTACCTGTGGTTATCTCAGCCTTTTCCAAATCACTGCCAAATTTGAGATTTCAGACCATTACTTAGAACTGTGAACTGTTCTGATTTGAAATCAACCCCGTATCCTCTTATAGTAGATAGAATTATTGTAATTTTAGGAAAACTGATTAAAAGTGTCTTACCAACACCTCTGTAGTTCTATAATCCATATTGAAATTCACTGAACTCCATCAGAGCACTGTGGAAGGAGAGCTTAATGACATGTGAACACCTTTAAGAAGGATTAATTTTATATCACCAGGTAGGAAACCTTTATTCATTTTAGTCCTCAGCTCCACAAATAAATTCTCCTAAATGAAGCTGTGATTATGAGAACTTATCGCTTCTTGGGGGGTTCGGAAGGGCTGCTTGGGTGCTGCAAAGTCTGCCCTTATCCAGCGCTTTGGTCAGATAAGCTTCCTTAGCTGCCGCTATCAGCCGCCTTATCTTATCTCGCTTATCTCTATACCTAGCTTGTGCCTTGCAGTGAGAGCAGAAAACCCAGATGGTAATTGAAGCAGGTAGAAATAAAGAAGAGAGAACGGATCCTCGGTAGCTTACCCAGACTTTTATTGATGTTCCTTCTCTTCAGGATATTTGCTACCAGAGAGACTGAGATAGGGTCTTTACACAGACTTTTATAGACAAGGTGAAGGGGGTGGTGATAAGGTGGGCTCCAAGGTTCTTAATAAATCACAAATTGACCTAGGGTGACAGCTTTCCAATGAGTCTTGGGCAAGGGCGGAACACATTTGCATTAGCCTATGAACTTTACAGAACAGCAGAAGTTTCTGGCAACTGTTGAATAGTAAAACAATACGATGAATATTAAAATAACAGAGGTAGAACTGAATCTGTGATTGACAGGGTTAGAACGTGGCAGCTAGGGGATTTCCCCCTAGCCCACTGCCACAAGAACTCTTCACTGAGGACATCTTTTAAACACTGCTTTCCCTTTCCAATGAGGATCATACTACCTTGTTATTTCTCATAAAAACTGTTTGTAAACCTTGCCTGAAAAATAAACTAAGGAAGTATTTGATATGGGAAAAGAATGGCTAAGAAGATGAAATTAAAGTCTCATTTGGTCTATCATTTCCTGCATGTAAGTATGGTAAGTAGAAGTAGAGAACTGCAGCCTTAAACCTGGACCTCATCAGGTTTACGTGCACATTGTAAAGGAGAGAAATATGAAAATCTGTTTCTGAGAGAAACATAACTGCTATAGCACCCAGAATATTACTGTTCATAATGATCATGTTATTTAGACCAAGTCACCAAAGCTCTGTTTAGTTGTTAAACAAGTAAGGATTGAAGATTAAAAGTTGATCACAGTTTCAAATATTTTGATTTTCTCTAATGGAACAAATTGTTTTCAGTTACATGAAAAAGAGCACCACAAGATTGTGTATGCATAATCAACAGCAACAAGACTATTTGATTGTAATTCTGAGAATACAGAATAGTTATAGTGACATAACCATTTTGATTCAAATCAGAGCAACTCTTTTATTGGTCCCCTAGAAGTCCTTGGGAGCAAAAAAAACTATATATTTCACATCTTAGTGAATTATGGCCCTTCTCATCCATTATGAACCAATGAGAACATTGTACTCCACTATCTCCTTTTATATACATCAGCTATTAAAACAGACTGATGGACTATCATAGTTACTGACTTCATTTATGGATTGCAATAAAAAGCAATAAACAGATGTGCATCATATTCCCCATTTAAATACTTTTCTGATTCAACAGATGAAATCTGTTTAAGAGGAAATCTTAAAATGTAGAACAGGTATTTTGATGTGTCTGTGTGACATACAATAAACAAGAAAGACTAATACATAGGATGATGTTTTCAGTGTATTAATTTTTCTAGGTTGGGTTGAGTTTACTGCTATCCTATCCTAGCACTTTCCAATACAGAAATCTAATACAGCTTTTCTTTTAATGCATCACTTACCTCATATAAGTTCCAGACTCGCTGCAAGCTACATTACAAATTTCAGAAATGAAAATTAAGAAGAAATCAGGACCACTACTAAGGAATTAATAAAAACTAGTAGTCAATGCAATTTCAGACACATGATAAATCAAATCTGCTTTTCCAAGCAGTGATCATTCATAAATGCATTCTATGTTAATATGAAATTTGGCTATGAAATTGAGGCTAGCTGCATTTTTAATCTCAAGCAATACTGCAGGAGCAAACAGTGGTTATAAAGTTGCTTCACAAAGCCTGTCTTTCAAAATTCTAGGCAAGAATTAGGGAAAACTTTTGCATTTTAGAATATGCAGTGTCTGCTCTTAACAGATTCTGATTTGAAGCCATTTATGTTATAAAAGTCAAAGTCATAGAATAACCTACACAAATACTATTGATGTACCATTTCAAATATCTTTGCTGTTTAAAACGTCCCTCTCTTTTTTCCTCCTTAAGCCTTTCCTCCATTCCTGACTCATCCATTAAAAACGGACCAGTTTACACTTTACATATTGTGCCTGCTGCTGTGTAGACTCGTAAACTAGTACCTTGCTACCAAAAACCCCAGAGTGATGCAAGGAAACACAAATGCACATCCACTATTAGTTTCTCTCTTAATATCAGGGCATTTAAATGCTTCAGTAGGCTTTTCCTAAGGGTTCCTTTATGTTTCTTTTAATGAACAGAAAATAGAAAAATACAGTGGAAATTTGCTTGAAAGAAATTACAGTTAAAGTTCCTCAAAAATAGAAATGAATGTGATAATCACAGATAAAAGTCATAAACCTGAACTGTCAGCTCATTATCCTTCTGTTCCAAAGGAACCACAGAGGAGACTGGTTGTCACTGTGCTTGTGTCTTGCCAATGATTTTGTGACTGCACTAATTTAGGAATGAGAACACAGAAGTCTTTCATAACAGGCTAAACAATTTGTTTCAATCTTGAAGTACTGGCAGGAAATAATATTGAACAGTAACACAAATGAACTTGCAAAAATCTTTCTGGACAGATTATTCCAGCCTCATCTTCCCTTCTTAGGACCATCATAGCAGAAGCAGGAAAATATGAGGAACAAGAAAACACCAGAAGTTGATACAGTTTCTCTAGGCAATTTTTCAAACGTTGCAAACAGTGCATGACTGATTGTACAATACTGTTCTAATACTTGATTTTGAAGGCTTAAAACCCCACTTGAATTTTTGTTTTCAAATTGTGTAAATGTGGAATATACACACATATAATTATGCATAAGGTTTTTAATGTGTTTTCGGAATTCAGGCAGGGGTGCTTGAGATTGCTAATGAAGAATGGTGAAGATACTTTTTGTTTGGTGAACACATCTCTTTACATAAAGGCTGGCAGAACACTGAAACAGGCTACTCAGGGAGGTCATGAAGTTTCCCTCTCTGGAGACATTCAAAACCCGCCTGGATACATTCCTGCATAACCTGCTCTAGGTGACCCTGCCTTGGCAGGGAGTTGGACAGGATGATCTCCAGAGGTCCCTCCCAACCGTAATGATGCTGTAATTCTGTGACAGCACCTGAGAGAAGACAACAGCTGACTTTCCATATAAAAGTTTTAGTGGAGTGAAGCAGCAATTGTCACTACGGTTTGCACATATAAGGACTCTGAGCATATCCCCTAGGAGGATTGGCCAGTAGACCTGGAGACTGGCATGGCTTTAAGCAGTCCCACAGAACTGGTGGCTGTGGGGAGAAGCTCCTGGGAGTCCTATGGGGAGGCCATGACCACTGCTGAGCCCTGCCCATGGGGGCTGTTTTCAGCCATGGCTCAGGCACTGGGTCCTTGGTGAAGCCACACTCTTCCTGCACAGCCATTTGTCCTGGTCCAAGCCCAGACCTGGAGAGGCTGATGGCCTGGCCTGGCCTCAGTCTGGCTCCATGCATGGCAACCTTGCTCAGCTGTCCCCAGGGCTGTGTTGAGTCTGGTTCCTGTCAACTTTCCCTACCTGCAGACTGGTGTTCTGGCACAGCTTTGGCCCGTTCCCAGGGAAGTGTCATATGGACTGGCACCACCCCCAGTTGCATCGTGGTAATGTGTGTATCTGTCTGTCTAATTTATGACCATGAAGTGGTAATTATATGACATTTATGACAACTGTACACTTTCAACAAGTTATTATAGATAGAGAGTACTGAAACTTACGAAATGCCATAGATCTAAAAGAGCTACCTATGCCATTCTGCTCAATAAAGTTTGAAATGCAATACACTCGTCCTGATGTCTATACCTTCTCATCAGTGTTCCTGCTCCTTTGCCAATCACTGAAATTGCTTACAGAGACTAGCTAATTGTTATTGAAGATAATTTTATTATCACTTACATGCATGCGTATCCACACTCCTTCTTTGTGAAATCATCCTGGTTTGGTCAGTGGGACAGATGCTGTGGTCTGAAGGTGAGTATTTGGCTTGTATGACCTGTACTATGAATTTAATTTGAAAGTGGAATTATGTTGAAATGACCAGATGCCCTGGTTTAGCTGACACAGCTGGGAAAATCATGGAGTGAGTCCTCCTGGAACACATTTCTGGGCACATGAAGGAGAAGAAGAAAATGATTTGGAACAGTCAGCATGGATTTACCAAGGGCAAATCATGCCTGACTGGCATGATTGCTTTCTGTAATGAAATGATGGATTTGTGGATGACAGGAGAGCAGTGGATATCATTTGTATCAACTCTAACAAGGCTTTCAGCAGCATCTCCCACAGTATATTTTCATAAAAGCTGCAACATTATGTTACGAGTGGGTACGCAACATTAAAAATTTGGCTGGATGGCCATCCTCAGAGGGCAGTGGCTAATAGGTCATAATCAGCCTGGAGGCATGCAAAAAGATGAGTATTGCAGGGGCTGGCCTGGGACTTGTCCTGGTTACCATCTTCATCAGTGACCTGGAGGAGGTGAATGGTGTGTGCTGTCCTCAAGCCTGCAGATTACATCCAAGTGTGTGAGTGTGTGTGTGTGTGTGTGAGTGTGTGATGGAGGGGTGAGCTGTCGACACACTTGAGGGCAAAGCTGTCATTCAGAGGCACCTAGACATCGTATACAGTCTATATCCTGGGAGGTTTTAAAGACTGGACCCTATCAAGCCATGAGAAATCTGGTCTGATTTCATGCTCCTGCTTTGAGCAGGAGGCTTGTCTTGAAACATCTGAGGTCCCTTCTAGCTGAATTATTTTGTGATGCTTTGATCCAGTGTAAGCATCATTCCCTATCTTCTGGAAAAAATCATTTGGTCACTCCTCCCTTGTTTTTACCTAGGACTGAAGTCTTTTCCCTCATATATGCAAAAAGCAGGCTCTTTAGTTAGCCATTCATGGCACAGTGAAGAGAAACTCAGCTTCTGAACTCTATAGTGACCTCTTTTTCATGCTACACAATCACGGGAAATTCCTTTTAGCATTGATAACTGCATTGGATCAAGTAATCTAAAGCTGTGGGAATAACTTCTTTAATGCCACCTGCCCCAAAAGCAGGCTCCCTGTGTCACCATAAACTAGGGCTGCTTTTGAGAGTATTTGGAAGGGAACACAGAAACTCCTGCCTATGTATGAAGCATGGAAATGGCATTATATACAGATGTAGAGGGAAAGGTGTTTACAGTAGTGAGAGATGAGAAGCTGTTGTTTTTAAGAATATAAACCAGTATAAAATACCCTACTAGATCAGACCAGTCATCCATGCAGCTCATTATTCTGACTCCAAGAGTTCCTAGAAGACACACTGTTTTGGATGAGTACAGGAACCTAGAAAATTTCTGTGGCCTATTTGCCTATTCATGGATTGTCCATGAATATATACACTTATGGATTTTTGTGCAGAAATTTCCTCCCTTCTGAACTTGCTGGTATTCTCTGTCTCCACAGTCTCCTGTAGCAGAACTGTCCAGAATTTTGCTGTTGACAGTGCTGTACGAAGTATCGTGTCATTTTTTAAGAGCCCTTCTTGTAGCCTTGAGTGCCTCAGGCTACTGTAATGAGGGATTTGGAGAAAAGCAACTCGGATTTCAGGTTATCAGTTTTAATAATACATGTTGTAATATTAAATATTGTTGTAATATTCAATTAATTAATTAAATAATGTTGTAATATTTAAAATATTTAAGTTGATAATTTTTAACAGTAAGACAGGAATATTGTCAGGTGTAGCAAACTGAATGAGGATACTTTGGTAAGGAGAAACACTGAAAAAAGAATCTGCATCCTCTGAATACTAAATGATTCTTAAATTATTTTCTTAATACTTCCCCATGATCACCCACAAGCTTATATATTAAAATACGAGAGGGAAAAATTAGAAAAGATATTATTGTCATAGCAGTAGAGTGCATGAGTGGCAATTTTCTAGTAACTTCAGAAATGAGAAATATTTTATCCCTTTTCTGTTTCAAAAAAAAATTATCTAGAAGACCCTCAATAGTAACTTTTCATTATTCTGACAATTCAGATCCTACTACAAGGAAATTATTTTTTTATGGCCATTAGGAAGAAGCAGCGGAAATTTTTCTTCAAAGTTAGAACACTTGAAAAGTATAAAAAATGGCAGGTTAAGTACTTTGTCTTTATTATAACTAAAGTTTTGGAATTTTTAACAAAACACAAAACTCTACTGAAATAAAATTTAACTACAAAAATACTAATAGTGACAGTGAAAGAAAATGATGTAGCTGTGTTGCATTTCACAAGTACTGTATTAACAAGAAATAAAGCTGAATGTAACTTTAAACAGTCTTTTTTTGTCCACACATATTTATTAAACCAATACTGATAACAAAGCTCCATAATTTATTATTATTATTTCATCAACACTTACAAAATTTCCCACAGATAATGGGACTAGTTCTTCTCTCTCACCATTGTAAAAATAAATGTAATTACATGGTATAAAAGATAATCTAACTCCTAATTCACACTCCGAAATTGTAAAGCACAATTCTAGTATTAAGCAGGGGTAGAACTAGAGCACCAATCCAGTTCTGTTCTAGAAAAGGGCTTGCTGTGTTTACATGGAACAAGAGTATGCTAATATGGTTTGCTGCCCAAACCTGTTACTTGAAGTACTGCTCTGTACAAGGTTTTGCAACGTAACCCAAGATGGGTAATTTAATGGCAAACTTTTATAGCTACTGTCATGGTTTGACCCTGGCCAAGTGCCAGACACCCACAGCAGCCGTTCACTCGTTTCCTCCCCTGCCACAGCTGAGCAGAGGAGGGAAGGAGAGGGGAAAAAGAAATTTTAACACAAGGGCCCATTAGTTGAGATAAGGAATCGGGAGAAAATGCTCCAAGAACAAAGCAGGCTCAACTTAAGTTGCAAAGTGAAATTTATTACTACCAGAGTTAGAATGAGGATAGGAGAAGTAAAATAAACCTTTAAAAGACATTGTTCTTTTCCCTCCCCACCCCCCTCCCACCAACAGTGCAAGGGGGAGCAGGGTGTGGGGGTTCAGGTCAGTCCACTTCCAGGATCTTCTTCCCCTGCTTAGGGAGAGGAGTTTTTTTTCCCTCTGCATTGCCACGGGGTCCCTCCCACGAGAGACAGTTCTCTGTGAACTTCTGTGATGTGGGTTCACTCATCCACGGGATGCAGTCCTCCAAGGACAAACTACTCCAGCATGGAAGCAGGGGGCCCCTCTCTCTCCAACCGGGTCTCCCACCTGGACTGCAGTTTCCTCTGACATCCACCTGCTGCAGCGTGGTCACCTCCTCCACAAACTGCAGGACTCTATCTCAGTCTGTCTCTCTCTGGCTGCATCTGCTACGGCTTCTTCTGGCATTTATGGCTACTGCGGCTTCTTCTGACATTCACGGCTGCTGCGGCTTCTGGCATCTCCCCGCTCCAACGTTGGCACCTCACCCACAGACTGCAAGTAGATCTCTCTGCATCCCTTGTGGATCCCACAAACTGCACGGGGGACACCCCGCCTCACCATGGGCTCACCACAGCCTGCAGAGGAATCTCAGCTCCAGTGCCTGGAGCACCTCCTCTCCGTCCTTCTCCACTGACCTTGGTGTCTCCATGTTGTTTTCCTTCACGTGTTCTCACATCCTCCTCCTTCTCTAACTAAAGGCAGCTGCGTGCCCATTTTGTTTTGATTTTTTCTTAAATATGTCATCACAGAGGCGTAACCAACCTTTCTCATTGGCCCAGGCTTGGCCAGTGGTATGTCCATCATCTTCAGAGCCATCAGAGATTGGCTCTGCTGGAAATGGTGAAGGCTTCCAGAAGCTTCTCACAGGAGCCATCTTTATGGCCCCCTCCCCACTACTAAAACCACAACAGCTACTTAGTCTGAAAGTCTTTTAAACCCGCTGCTTCTAATTTTGGTTTCATGATCACTGTAGGCAGAGATCTGGGTGCATCTCTTCGAGTACACACCTGAAATGTAAAACCTCAAGTAACAGTAAGAATTTTATGTCAATGGAAAGAAAGTTTAAATTCATTAGTGTTACACATACTCATCATAATTTGCCACTTCTGTTCTTCCAAATTCCTTTTAAATGTGAACAGTTAAATGTTAAGAAATTATATTTTCAAGAAATGTTATTTAGCCATGAGCATAGAATTTCTAAATATAATTTTAGAATGGAGAAATACTTGGCTTTACTGGTCTTGGAATTTTTTTCCTGTTTCCTTATTGCTGTTACTTTCCAGAAATCTTTGTGGACCATAGAGGGAAGAAAACTCTGCTCATATAGTCCATGATACTGTAGGCTTTTATAGTTATCACAGATAATGGCTAAAGAATGCAGAAAGTATTTGTCTCTCACCAAAATATCTATAACATCTGAGCATATAGTAATTTTTAACAGATAATATATAGCAAAGACCATAGGTGAACATGTGGCAAACTAAAGGATTCTGAGGTCTGGCTTGATTCTTAAATTCATACTGTACCTTACACAATTGAGCTGTCACAGTCTGATAGTGTAAGACTATAGGCAGCTTTATAAGAATATTATGCACTCCATTTCCCAACAAATTCAGAATTAAGCTACTAAATCAGGAAATTTTTTACTGCACTTTTAATGTTATATCCTAATTTTCTTTCCTTTTTTTTGCCCTCCATACTTAGCACTAAATAATCTTTGGGGGAAAAATAATGTGTCCAGATGGATTGTCTTTCACTGCTGATGGACCTTCTATCTGTTTCAGCTTTGTAGCAAATCTTTTTTCCCCATGTATTTTCCTTCTTTGGACATTCTTCTAACAAGCTAATAAGCTCTACAGTAAGATGCAGAAGACTGTAGCTCTGTGTGCTAGCAATACAGCAAAATACATATATTTATATAAATCTTATTCTGTGCTTAACTGCTCTCCCAGAGGGAGAGTACAAAAAGAATTTTGGGGATAAAAAAAGAAATGAGAATTCTAATTTGCCTCCAAGTCTATGGGATATTAAAAACAATAACATTCTCAAAAAATTATAGTGGATCCATTGTCTTCCTAGAATTTTCCTGAATCTCAACATATCCTCTAACAGCTTGTGCATGAGAGACAAATGCTTTTGGGGATGTAGAATGCAGCTATGGGTAGAATCAGAAAGACACACTTCAGTGTGCTGCCACTGTTGGCTTGAAAGGGAGAATTACATAAACACAACATTCCCTGGGAGTTAATTTTACATTAAACTGTGATTTTCAAAATGAAAAGAAAATCTCTTTCAGGAGAATTAGACATGCAGTTCTTCAGTAAAACAATGAGCCCAAGAAACTCTCTGTTGTTTAATGCATCCTGACTCAAAGGATGACACCCTACATATGTTCCACTTAAAATTTCAGAAAAAGATAACAATTCATGTTTTCTGCTTCGCTCCTGAATAGTTCTGATTCCACCTTAAGTACATATGACACTATGATGTATGTGACATTATGTCAGTAAATGCACTAAGTCAATGGATCCTTCTGAAGGTAATGACAAAATCTTTCATTTGACTAAAAATAGTCTTCAAAAGTCTAAACAACTGTCACTGTCCCCAGGGTTCTCATGTTACATTGTCTTCAGTAATCTTAGTGGATCTCCTAAGTACAGTGGTGCTGTACAGTGTGTTATTGATGCTGGGTAATTAAAACCTTATCTGTCTGGAAACCAAGTGTGGTAAGCTGCAGTATTTATTCATGCTGATTCAGGGACCTACCAGTGTATGTGTTTGAATCTCTCTGTAGCAGCAGCAGTGCAAGAGTTATTGATAGCATGGATTTATTTATTTTATAGCTATTCTGGACCTGGGAGTCATACATTGGCATAATTTCTCCTGGTAATACAATGTCAGATTAAAAGAAAAAAGTAGCATTCTTCTTATTATATATTATATAAGAATATCTTCTCTATTGTTTTTAATGGTGACTAAAATTTCTTCCCTGTTGCTGCCTCTGACAAGATAAGTCCAATGGTACATGTTACAAAAGAATTGAACACCTTATACAAAGGTGTTTGTCATTTAGACCCTTGATTTTATTGGAATCCCTTAGCTACCAAAAGTATATCTAGCAAGAAGGAAAATCAGTAATTGCTTTGTAGAGAAGCATAAAACACTGTGAATTTTGTTTGAAACTGAGAAATGTCTTATCCACTGATAGAGGGCAGAAATGTTTGTTAACTTGTTACAATGGTAGATGAAAAAGCTCTAGAAATGTCATAGACAGGCAATACATAGGCAGGCATATACAGTCATATACCCAAACAGGTAAAAAATAATGGGAATAACGTTCCCCATT
Source organism: Pomatostomus ruficeps (assembly GCA_013400735.1). Lineage (NCBI taxonomy): Eukaryota > Metazoa > Chordata > Aves > Passeriformes > Timaliidae > Pomatostomus > Pomatostomus ruficeps. The sequence goes on from VYZT01040861.1 coordinate 15,695, forward strand.
CATGTTGCCAGTTATTCTCCCAACACTATATTCTTTTAAATAATTCCTCCTCTTTCGGCTGTTTTTCTAGGCATATTTTTATTTTTTGATCTTCTGACTTAGATGTAAGATTATATGGATTACATACTAAGATTTTTGGGGCAAAATCTTAAAAAATAAAAGAACAACTTAATCTGTATCTCAGAATAACTGCTTGCTAGTTAACGATTTGGCACGTCTATCAATTTTTTAAGATAAAAAATATATACATGTGTATAAAAGTCTGGAGTTAACACATTGCTGAAATGAATTTAGTCTTCACAGGGTATCTCCAAATATTTCTCATTTTTATTGGTTACATTTTAAAGATTTTATTCATAGCCATTATTATTATGGACTTGAACAAGGAATTGCACATATTTTTCTAGTCTTTATTAGAGGTACATTTTTGTGTTTGCATGTGGTTTTTTTCATTCCATGTCTTTGCCTGCTTTTAAATTGCATATATCTGGTGCAGTCCATAATGGTGAAAGTTAGGTGCATTTCACTAACTTTCATACTCTCTGCATCAACTTAACCTTCATACTGGTACATGATCCTTGTAACTAAATGTATCCTAAAGCTTTAAGCATGTGATCATGTTTCAGCATTTGTCTTTGAAGACAGTAATAGGGTTATTGAGCAACAAAATGATAATCAGGAGTTTTAGAGGTCACTCACTATATACTGTATAAATATTTCATAAATTCCCCATTGTTTACAGATAGCAACAGTTTAAAAATAAATTGCAAGTGTTCAGTATATAATGCAGCTGATCTAGTTGTTAATGCATGTTGTTTTCTGGAAATTTTTTAAAAGCTATCTATATGTTTATGCAAATTCTAACCTCTACATGACATAGCTTCATAGCCTGGTCCAGCAGAATATGTCATGATAAAATTTCCAAGGATCATTGCATGCAAGTTCATCTACACTGTTAAAATGAGTTATTTTTAAAATAACTTAAAACACGCCACATGCTAAATATCCTTAAATCAGTACAAAAATCTTCTTACATTACTTTTTCTAGTTTTAGACATGCATGTTTAGATATATAATTGGATGTAGAGTTATATAATTTTCAAAAATAATGTCTGTTTTGGAATTTAGCAGTTTCTCTATTGGCATGAGGCCTGAGTGTTTGGTACAGGGACTGGGTATGTACTGAATAGCCTGTTGAGTGTGTGGGACTTTTTGCAACCTGATAGCCAGACGTTGTCCCTGTCCCAGTTGCATACAAGAGTAGAACATAGATGTCTACAATTCCATACCTTCATTTAAAGATGTCTTTTGTTGTATAAATAGAAAAGGAGTTGTGTTGTTTTATAATCAAGCTGTACCTAAATACCAGAGACTACAACTGCTGTGGAGTACAAATTTAACTTGTGCCACCTCAGATCCAAAGCTGTAGTGCAATTGGATAAATCAACACAAAGAAATCCTTCCTAAATTAGGTGATGACTCTCTTAATGAGGGGATCTGTAGTCTTTATTGCCTGCTTTGAAGCCACGTAGAAAAACGAGGACCAAATCCCTATTTTCCCTGGTTCCTTGAACTTGTCATCCAGATTTGCACTGTAGAGAGACTGAAAGCCAATGGTTTCAGTACCGCAAAAGTCGAAGTCTAAAAAAAAAGGCAAAAAACTATAATAACAACTAAAATCCAAACCATACTGCCTACATTTTCATTTCAATGATATTGTGGAGCACACTGGGACCTGACTGCTAGATATTCTGCGTCTTTCTACCTTTCAGTATAATATAAAACTTACTCTTCTGAGAAGGAAGAAATATTAATTAATTAATTATTGTATATTAGGAAGAAATGCTATCCTGTGAAAGTAGTGAGGCACTGGATCAGATTGGCCAGAGAAGCTATGGATGACCCATCCCTGGAAGTGTTCAAGGCCAGGTTGGATGGGGCTTTGAGCAACCTGTTCTTGGGAAGGTGTCCCAGCCCATGGCAGGGCGTTAGAACTAGATGAGGTTTAAGGGCACTTCCAACCCAAACTTCTATGATTCTATGATAATGCTGCCCAATTAATTCTAATTTTAACAGTTTTCCAAGCAACTGCAGTTTTGCTATGATAAATCTGTTCTTCAGCTCCTAATGAAAATACCTTACACAGCTATGTGTGGCATAAGAAACGAGTCACTCCAGTGCCCATGTGCTCAGAGAAGTTGCTCATTTCACTAAGACATATGCTAGTATTAAATATTGCCATAGAAATAACTATTGTCTCATCAACAGATATCAGTTTTTATGTTCTTAAACCTTTTCTTTATCCTAAGACCTTGAAAAACATTGCAGCTTCTAGTCCTGAAATGAAAACTGACCATTTCCAATCTGTAGAATTATAATGCATGGTTAGACTACAATTTTTTTCAATGGGCAGTTTTGTAAAAGAATTATTAAATTAACTGATATGTCTTAAAGAGCAAAAGTATTCCTAGTTATATATAGAAGTTGTAATGACAAGTTATTATTTGGTTCTGCATGTGCTGCTAGATATTTAGGAAAATTACAGTAAAGGTCAACAAAGACTAGAGATGCATTCTAGAGTTTTTATTTGAGTTATTTTCTTGAGTCTGTTCAGCTGCACATTGTTCAGTAACTGGCCGTTTTGAGTCAAATTACCTACCTAAATGAGCTGAGCAAATGCTGGCTCAATTTAGTTACATACTATGAAATTTGTACATTGAGTTATTCATTTTAGTGAATAGTTTGCTGAAGACTAACATTCAAATAGCTTTTACCATTATCTTGTTAATAGGCCTTACTGCTCTAAATCTACTAAGAATGCAAATAAATGATAATTCTTCACTCATTAAGGTAATCTCCTGTGACTTACTTTGGTTAAATGCTCCAACAGGCATGTTCAGCACTTCTTTGGGGTTGGTAAAGTTCCAAAAATCTGTAAATTAAAGTTCTGTGGAGTGCTATAAAATATGCATAATGAAACCCTAGATGTAAATTAAGAAGATTTATATTTCGGTATTCTGCTTACGTTATTCAGTCTGAATGCTTCACAGGTTTTTATGACGCAAATAAACTGTTCTTTTTCTTGAAATTCATTTTGAATGGTCACCATGGATTCATTGTTACAATACTTAGTTCACACATTAAAGACTGAATTGCTCTTTTTAATCTACGTATCATACTGGAGTGTTATTGCACAATACCTTTGAAGTCTAGATGCTCCGTCTATAGTAACAGTACATTGAAGTTGCCTATAGATGGAAGTAGTTAAAATAGAGCTGGAAAAAATGTTTATGAATATTCTGGTACTTTAAACTTATGTATTCGAGTCACACTTATGAATCCCATTATTCATAGCCAATGAACATTAACTAAAAAAAAGTTTGTTTCCAATGGTTTTTAATTATTATTTATTGACAATAAATACAAATTGTCATATAAACTAAAATCCCATGTGTTTTTTCTGTGTGGTTTTCAGCAGGAATGAAGCTTAAGTGTTGAGGTTTTGTGCAACTACTACCCAGAGCTGTAGATCTGTCAAAGAAATCACACCAGGGCTTTGGGTAATCTTTAGCCTAAAAAAGGGAAAAAGCAAGAAGAGACCCTGAGGTGCAGCTATTTTCTAGACAGCTTGCTGCTGTGGAATTGTTTTGTTCAGGAAAAAACTTTCTTCCAATGTGGAGGATCGTGCTTTGTATTTTAACAAATTGCTTCATTGATAGTTCAGTTCTAGATGAGTTAAACTAAGTGGTGGTGAAGGTATTTCTGATTTGCTCTGAACCAGAATTGTTTTGATACAACAAAAAACAACCACAGAATTTTACTTTTAGGCTCTACATGCATATCTGTGTAAACTTGCACCATTTTTAGAATAAAGATCTACTATAGAACTGACTGTGTCTTTAGCTTCTAACTCTTCAACTTCTAATTAGTGGTTCTGTTTCTTTTGGGATGAAGAAACTCATGCTGTGGAATTCTGGAAACGGTGGTATAGAATAATTCAATCAAGTTAAACTAAAAATAAAATATTATCCACAGAATTATATGTAAATAAATAGCAAGAATGTTGTTAAACCAAATATTGTATATACAATAAAATATTTCAATGGTTTATTTTTAAATTTTGTATGTCTCTAATATAATTTTAAAAAATATTTTTAGGGTTTATTTTGGTATAACGAAGGGATTTCCAGAATTTCACAGCTAGACTATGATATATCACAGCATTATATCGATCTGGTTTATTACAGTGTATTAAATATAGTCCAATGTATGTTCAACATATCCATTTTTGCAATTCTTTCTTATTTCAAAATGTTTTTCACATTTTATATTAAAAAAAATCGACTAATATACATGTGCTATGCAGCTAAAATACTATGGTATAGGACATCATTCAGTTTGAACACCAGGGATTATAAAATGCCTTTGGAAATTAGAGTCAGCTCAAATTGTTAAACTGTTTTGTAATGGAGAATAAAGAAGCAGATTAGTATTTGAGCTTTTGGATCACATTACACTATGATGATAGAGCACATCTAAAAACAATTAAGACAGTGATGAGTATGAGAACACAGAGCTTAATTGAGGGGTACTTTTGTAAGAAACAGTGTGTGTAGAGCACTTCAAATTTTGAGTAGAAATCCAAACAATTCTGGATAAATGTTGAAGATAAAACCATTTAAGATGGAATAGCTACACATACATTTGCATTTACATCCACATATTCAGAAATAAGTAATGAATTCTTTTAGAGGAATTAGCAGGGAGCAGAGTCAAAATAGAAATCTGATGGCAAGAAATACAGGGTCCAATGGGATGTTATCTGGCATTCTGTCATAAGAAACAATTTGACTTCAAAAAGTGGCAGCCAGAATCAATGGTTTCTGGCATAAATCCCAAACTGCTTGAAACTAGGTTATATGGAAATGGATGGAAGGCAACATCCCTGGTAGGATATGAGTAGGGCAGAGGTGTGGCCAAGGAGTGAAGAACACGTTAATTCAGGTGTGAAACAGATTTCTGATTCTGATTTTATAGACATGGCTAGAATATTCCTGCTCCAAAATTTCATGTCGAAATAAAAACAGAGGTAAAACACAATCTAGATTTCACAATTTTAGCATTAAAGTTTTAGATTACAGGCAAATACACAAATTAATAAAACCACAGTATAAGCATCATGAAAAGAACAGCTAATGAGAGAAGTGATGTTTTGGTTTCAAAGACAGGTATTTGCTAAAGAAGGCAGAAGCCTCCTTTAGCATAGGAAAATGCAACACCCTTCCCTCCAAATTGGTAAAATTTTGAAATCATGGGGCTTTCAGGCAATGGTATGAGAAAAGAGGAATAACAGTCCTTTACTAATATATATATATAATGGGACAGACAAAAAACCAACAGCAATGGTAGCCACAACAAATAAGAACAGACAAACTCATGGACAGTCTCTTCCCACTCTGTTGGCAATGTGAAGACAGAAGCCCAAGGTGGAAGAAGATTCTTCCTGGAGCACCAGCAGCCTCTCTCCCTCTCCTCTGGATGTCCAGAAGTGAAGAAGTGTTCTCCAGCTGTGCTTAGCCCTTTTTAACTAGTCCCATTCCCCCAGTATCTCCGCCCCCCTCTGAGGGGAAAACTCAGATACCAGGGATTCTTAGATAAGGGCTAGCTAGCCGCACCCATCTCAGAGCCAGCTCTTTGTTTTTCTTAATCACCACCCATTATCACTTCCTAGCAACTAATCACCCACCCATTATGACTCCCAGCACCTAATTACCCACCCATTATCAACAAGAATGGGGAAAAATTCCTAAGACAGGGAGACAAACAAGAAAAGAAAAAGTATCCCAAACCCCAACAAGGGATCGCTTTACTTCAGTGGAATAGGGATGTAAGTTGCTGTCAGCTATTGATTTATTTTGGATGCAATGATCCTGATTTTCCCCTCCAATCTCAATTATGAACCTGTTTCAAAGTTCTGTTCACCTCTGTTTAATTTCTAAATTATTAAACCCACAGATCTCTGTGTCATTTAATTTTTATATTCCCAACAAATTCTTCTCTATGGTGGAATGGGGCACAATATTAGCAGTTCATCTGTTTTAGAGGAAATAGCAAAGGAAGGCCAAATTTACTTGAGTGTCTTGTAGCATGTGCTGATTTTCACCTTCCTTTTTTATAACAGAGACTGACATACCGCAGTATATGTCAAATAAGGAAAATATTCATTAATTTGCATATACTCCAAGCTTTCTAGGCTTAATTTGGAAGGGAACTTTGGGTGTCATCTGATCTAGTCTTCTGCAAAAATCTGAGTCAAGTGAGATGGTTTTCTCAGGGGTCATATTCAGTCAATTTTTGAATACCTCCATTTGTTGAATGGAGATTCAATAACTCTATGCAACCTGTTGCACTGTTTCACTAATTGTGATAATTTTTCTATCCTCCAAAGGGGGAAAAAAAAAATCACCCTGTAGTGGTTTAACCTCAGCTTGGTGTCAGGTGCCCACTAAGCTGCTTTATCACTTCCCTCCCAAAGGGACAGAGGAGGTTATAAGATGGAAAACAACTAGTAGGTTGAGATAAGGCAGTTTGCTAAACTGAAAAAAGGCAGATGAATGTTTACATGCATATAAGCAAAGGGAAAGGGAAAAGTTATTCTCTACTTCCCATCATCGAGCGACGTTCAGACACTTCCCAGGGAGCAGGGCCTCAGCATACACAATGGTTGCTCCAGAAGACAAATATTGTACAATAACAAATGCCCCCCGTTTCCTTCTCTTTCCCTTAGCTTTTACATCTTAGCTGATGTCACATGGTATGGAATATCCCTTTGGTTAATTTCGGTCAGCTGGCCTGGTTGTGTCCCCTCCCAGGATCTTGGCCACTCCCAGCCCCTTGATGTGGAGGAGAGGACACGTTAGAGGGACAGCGCTGCTCAGCAGTAACCAAAACACTTGTGTGTCATTGAGAGGGACCAATCTGATTTTTATTTATGCCTCAACGCGTGTTATACATGAGGCGAAAGATGCCTATGGGGGCCTGTACAGGTGCTGGGAGCCCTGTCCCGGGGAGGCTCCGCCCAGCAGCCGATCAGGGCACAGAATGCTCCCGCGATCGGGAGGACAGCGACATCCCCCTGCCAGCGGGGCAGATCCCAGGATGGCCGAGAAAAAATGCCCGAGAAATTGGACTATTGGAGGGGCTTTAGCCCATAAAAGTGAACTGCACCGCAATCCGGGGTCATTTTGTTTGGGTCTCTTGGAGGGAGTAAGCCTCGCCTGGAGGGTCAGCTTGGCCCCGTTCCCCGCTCGCCTTTTCTTCCTGCGGTCCTGCCTCTTCCCCGGCTCTGTTCCCTGTCCGCTCCTGTCCTGCCCCGCTCCGCCGCTTCCCGAGGCCGCCCGACGCCCCGGCAGCCCCGCGCTCCGCTGGGTCCCGACGGAGGGGCCGCCGCCGCCCGGCCCCGAGAGCCCGGAGCTGCTCCGACCGGAGCCCCGGCAGGGACACGCAGCCGGCTGCTGCTCGGAAATNACGTTTGAGCTTTATATTCGTCCGAGAAATGATGCCTATATAACTTGGGTCAAAGTTGCAAAATGCTTGTATAGCTTGAGTTATACCAATATAACCTGAATAATAACTTTCTATACCTATATAACCTGGATCGTAACTTTTTATACCTATACTACCTGAATAATAACTTTTTTTATACAATGTACTAACTAATATGATTGACTAGTTGCTTAATGCTTAAATAAACAAAAACTCACCAGGTGGATAGTTTCACAAGTAGCAAAGTATAGCCATATTAGGAAGCAGCAAAATGTACTAATGAGAAGTTGACAAATATAAAGCCTATTAGCCACAAAGTGAAGAATTTAGTCCAGTTAGATCCAGAAAGACCGAGGAACACCATAACTGTGCATGCCCCGAAGACTAAGTTGAAAAGTTAAATGCAAAGAAGACCTTGAGCCTTCATCGAAGAAGACCCCCAAAACCACCTAAAATGAGGAAGTGCAAGCACGGTGCAAATAAACAATTTATGACCATGACATAACACTATATATATTTGTTCCGATGTGTGTATGATGCTGTTAAAATGACATAGTAATATTAGTTGATACTGATTGTATAAATAAACCACAGCACCTGACAAAGGTGGGTGAGTGAGGTGGAGAAATCCCCCTCACCTCCAACACTGCAATAAACAAATACCTGCTCTATAGACGCCAGTCTATGGAGTTTTATTTCCAGCCTATCTTTTCGAGCGGCAGAAATGTATAAAAAAGAATCCTCCCTGACTGCGTTTTTACAGTGGGACGGGACGGTCATCAACACCCTTCCAGCTAGCAGTGCAAAGCACAGCACTGCTAAGGAAAAATGAACTCTTATCTCAGTCAGACCCAATACATGCCCTTAACACAGTTCATACTCACATGTGCATCTATACATGCTTTTATGCATTTTATTATGGTTGGATTGCTGCATTACATTTAAATGCAATCAGAGTGAAGCTTATTTACTGTGCAGCCCTAGAAACTGTGCCAAAACTAGACTACAACATTGGCCGGTTCTCAGTGCTAGTAGGGCTTAAAGGGGTCTTCTCAGTAAATAGACAATTATTTAAAGTTCAAGCAGCGTGGACACAGTGTTATCATCATTAATGTATGTTAGCCAGCTGTATATGTACCATAGTCTCTGGAATGATTTTACTCTGTTAGTACATTTGAGAGTCACATTCATTTCTATTACTACTCATATTATTTAGGTTAGGTTGCACATCTATTTGAGAAAATATATGTATTAAGTGACATGTATTTGTAACCCTGCATGATAAGGCATGCAAGATATGGTATCATAACTAAGTATTTGGATTGATATCTTATTCCAAATGAAAATTACTTTTGCATTAGAATGCTAAATACATTGCTTAACTGAAAATGTTTCCCCATTGTTCTTTTAAATTCTTAAACAGAGCTCAATGTTGGCATTTTGCTGAAACCAAAAAATCATGACAGTATTTATGATTCATAAATGCAGCATCATATGTCCCTTGTAAAAGACTCCCTTATTCTCTTGTAGGTGTTCTAAACATAAGATAGAGTTTTCTTTCAATATCAATTTACCTTAATTTCTGGTTCTGTTTTGTGTTTTTGAGCACCACTAGTATGACTCTGCCAACCAATGAAGTGCTACAAGCTCCCCTTCCTCTGGGTACTTGCCTGATGCTAGCTAATATTTTGGATATTTTTTATTCAGCACTAGCTAATTCCCCTGTACAATTCTTTTGTTCATCTTTTGGCAAGTAAATGCCATTTACATCACCTGTGTTGTTTTGTGCTTTCTATCTTTACTGTCTTTCTTTTTTGGTGACCTCTTACTGCTTGAGAGGCCTGATGTAGCTTCTTGAATCAGGAGATACACATACTACAAACCAGAAGATATTTAGCAATTAATTGATTATGAAGGGGCCTTAAATTACCTGATTGCCTGAGGGAATACTGCATTCCCCCAGAACAGTCACAAGCTGCTGTGCTTTGAAGATTTACAGGAAGAGAATGATATGGGAGATTTAGATTAAGGGACTGAGGGTAGATATTGCTTGAGTAATGGGATTTGTGCCACTCTATTATGTACAAAATTCAAAACTCAAGATAACATATGACTTTTCTCATTATCCTTTTAATGAAAACTACAGTATGTGGCTGTGAACACAAATCCTGCTAAGTAAACTCAGGAGAATTAGTTCACTGTACACTGGAATTCCAATTACTGTGGAAAAAAAAACCTGAAGAAGAAATTGAGCCACCAAAACACTACAAAATTTTACAGTAAGGACATTATCAAGTACTTTTAAAATTTCATTGCTGGATTCCTTCATCCTTCTGTGTGCATTATATGAGAATAAGAATGAGTAATACAAATTTCTGTAGCAACACTGCCTTTCACCCAAGTATCTCAATGGATTTTGGAAGCAGTGATTGATAAGTCTCACAATTATTAAAGTGCTAGAACAAAGCACAGGTGCCCTTAGATCACACCTGCCTGCCTTAGAAATTAATTACAGCCAATACAAGATTTAAAAATAATGATAGGATGCAAAGCTTGGTTTCAAGAATAGATATTTAGTAGGGAGGTAGCTATTAATTGTACTTCAAATTTGACTGCTGTTCTAAGGTTAATCAGCTCCCTCAGAATTGCTGCGCAGTTTTTGCAATGACTGGTAATCCTGGTTTACCAGTTGCTGGACAAACATAATTGAGAACATTTAAGAGACCCTTGGAGTGAAATTTAAAACTGCTTTTAATTCTTCCTCTTTTAACCAGTTACCTCACCAAAACAAGCTATTATTCATTATACTAATGCATTAGAATAATTAGTGGTGTAAATAATGACATGTAGAATACTCATAGTATTATTAAGTACTGAAGTAATAATAATACCTTAGCATCCTATAGAACCTGAGATTCATTCCAGCTGCTTTCGTGGCTCCATGTGGTTGTGACCCAGCCTGCCTACTCTATGAAAATTAATGATGGGGAAGGCATGGCTGGGGAATCCCCTGATTCTCCCGCGTTTTAAGTTGTCAGTCAAAGTCTCTGTTCCACCCCTTCCCCCTCAAAGTTATTTTAATATTCATAAGGTTATTTTAATATTTAGCAAGCGCTGGAAAGTTCTGCCGTTCTGTTATGTTGATTGGTTAATTCAAATAAGTTCTTCCCCTGTTCAGAACTTATTGGATACCTGTCACTCCTTATCATTCTTTGATTTGTGGAATCCTGGACCCTCCCCCTCTGTATCCTCCCCTTTTCATTCTCCTTTAAAATACCGTGTCACCATTTCACGGTGGTCTTTTCTCGTAGCCCACATCCCCTGACAAAAAAACCTTGGGTGCTGCTACGGAAGGGTCCGCTCCCGCTCCTTTGTTCCCGCTGTCGCTTCTTTAATATCTTCTGCCTCATTGGTTGCGGAGCCGACAGCTAGGCAGAAGGGATAGATAGAGACCTCTGTCTCTGCAGCAGGCCTATCCGGCCAAGCACACTCCATCACCCGCAGGCTCCTGGGCAGCCTGAGGGGCCAGCGATAGCTCCACATTGCCTTATTTTCTGATGTTTGTATACTTTTTGCTGTACAATAAACATCAACCCTTTTTGATTAAGCACTAACTTGAGAAATAGGTTGGAGAATGTGTTAGTCTTTAAAACATAACAAATTGCATTTATGGAAAAGGAAAAGCCAACACAAGCCATACTGTCCAAGTCTGAAATTAGGTTATAAGTATGCACAACTCTTCTAATGATTTCAAAAATGGATACTGTTCTGATATGCTTGCTGCAGTGTATCAGATGCTTGCTTTTTAGGACCTGATTAAAAAGTGCTGTGGTATGGCAGGGGCAAAGGCTACTATCCAATGGCTTTTAAGAGCATAGCTTGCAGATCTCCTCGTAAAATGCTACTGAATGATAGAGTCAGCATTATGTCACCTGACAGACGCACTGTTTAAAGAATGAAGTCATTAGCAGTCTGCTGACTGGTATTTGTTATTAACAGCCGGAAAAAGCATAATTCTTACACTGTCAATAAAAGAGTCACACATACAGCATTTGCAGACACATATATGCCAGCTGTTGTGTACAACCACTTCACAAATATTCTTGACAGTACAAACCTACAGTTTCAATAGGAATCATGACTCGTCTTTAATCAATATATAAATATACAAATATAATCCCTGTTGGCATCATCATAAATTTTATATCTTACAATGTTCCTTTACTGTTAATGAAATAGTAAAAGTGGAATTTTAAAACATTAAAAAGCCATATACAATAACTGCTCCAAAATCATAAGATAGATTCTTGTATAGGAGATCAGGGCTTTTTAATCATAAAGTAATTTAGGCATTTAATCAAAAATAAAATGTTTTACTATAACATCCAGGATTATCTACTGATTAGTCACAACTTTATTATGTGAAATAAGAAGAGGTTAAATGTTTCAGGCTGGAATGAAAGAGAAAATAGAGAGCTAAATTTCATTTTCATGTTATGCTTAAAATGTTTGGATCCTGAATACCCAGAGACTGAATAACGAGTTAGTACGTCTTTTAATGCAACTCCTCAGGTTGTTACCATATCTGCCAAGTGAAGCAGGACTTGGCACAGTAAGCAAGCTTGTATGATCTCCAGTGGAACCTGAGTGCTGTAAAAATTGTGACAGTAGATGAAACTAGTTATTTTAATGTCAAGAAACACTATTGCTTTAGGTTTTTCTCTTTTTAATGAACAACGTAGCCATCCTGATCTGATAATCTGACATAATTTTTGGAAGAATCTTATTAATGGTCATCTTGTTAGCTCTGGGTTTCACTATAATCCATTTTTGGCTTAAACCAAAGCCATATAGTTCAGCTAAAGTTCAACTTGCTGCCTTACAATTTTAACTACTTAATTTACTCTCAAATAATACAAAATTTTCAACGCATTGGTACTCAGTGAAAAGACAGGACATAGTAAGTGCCAACTGAAGTACAGGGAATTCCAATTAAACATAGAAAATGTTTTTTCACACTGAGAGTGGTAAAATACTGGCACAAATTGCTCAGAGATGTTGTGAGTTCTCTATCCTGAAGATATTTGGAACCTGACTGGATGTGGCCCTGAACAACCTGCTCTAGGTGTCCTGGCTTTGAGCAGGGGGCTTGGGTACATGATCTCCCAAACGTCTCATCCATCCTCAACTGTGGAGGCCAGTGCACCTCCACCGCCAGAGCAACAGAAGATGCATTGGTGGGATGTGCCCTATTTCAATCAGTGCTCTCCTGCTTAGGGTGAGAAAAAGACCTCCTCCCAAGATCCCTTGCATTAGTAATTTGTTTATGTTAATTACCGTGCCCCAGTTGGCCCGTTGGCCTCTCCTCCCAGTTGTCAGTCCCCTGCCTATCATTCCCTGGTTGACACTCCATTTCTGGAAAGTTCCGTTTTACTTGATGCCCCGTTGGTCCTCCTCCCTCAGCCACTCCCTCAGTCTCTCTCCATTGGTCCCTGCACCCTGGCCCCTCCTTCGTGCCACCCCTGAGCCCTCAGTTCATTAGTCCCTGTTGCTCTGCCCGCCCCTATATAAAACCCTATGCAGACCCATTGTTCGGGGTCTTTGGTCTCTGGTACCCTTTGAGTGCTGTCCCATTAAACTGCCTTGGAATACCAAACCGAGGACCCTTCCTGCATTTGCTCATCAGTCTCTGTGCTCCTTGCTTGGCTATCTGGCTTGGCAGCAGCACCTGCGCACAGGGAAAAGCAGCACCCACCCAAGCGGCTCTATGTACCAGAGACGCTCTTGGGAAGGTCGCGGCATTCTACCGCCTTTCCCCCTCTGCTGTGGCAGCTGCAGCAGTCCGCCACCTCGCCCCACTGCGCCGCGACACTCAACTACTCTGCAGTTTTGTGATACTCTGACAATATGGATTTGCTCTCATAAATGAGGAACCCAAATTGTGCAGATAAAGTTAGAAAACACTTGGGTTGTGTTAAAGACAGACTAACAGCTAAAACAAGAGCTGTGAGCGCAAGGAAAGGAAAACAAGGAATTCATTCAGTGCTTCCCAAGGGCAGGCAGGTGTTCAGCCATCTCCAGGAGAGCAGGGCTCCACATAACGGTGATTTGGGAAGACAAAGCATCGCTTCAAAAGTCCTCTTCTTCCTCAGCCAAAACCAGAATTACAAACTAGTGGCTTAATAAAGCAAAAGACCTTCTATGTATATGCACAAGTCTATGTTTTAACAATTTTCAAAATTTTGTTTTAAAATTTGTTGAATACTGGTTATGTGGAAGTGGAAGGTGAATCAATGAGAGAAATTTAGCTCTGGATAATAGCAAAGTGTCAGATATTATGAAGCAAACACATGAATGACAAGGGCTCTGTTTAACTGTCCTAGTCCTTCTCTTAAGTTGTGAGAAATCAGTCATGAGTTGAAAAGAAAAAGTGCTTTGAGAAGAGCTAAAGGCAAAGTAAATTTTAGTTAGACAACTAAAACAAAGTTCAGCATGTATCTCCTGTGAGGAGCAAATAGGCAATAAATACGATTTTGATATTGCTACATCTATTCTTTTTATTCTACTTGCATTTGAATAAATAGACTAAATCTCCTATTTAAGTAGCTTTATTTCTTGATAAAAAAATTGTTAAAGATATCTTGCTTACATGTTCTGAGTCTTTCCTATCTTGTGTTTCATATTTTTTTCATATTAATTGAGTTTTAGTGATTTGTACACCTGTAGCAGTTTCTGGTCTTTAAACTGGTTTTTTGGTTCATTTTCAGTAATCTCAGTCTTCTTGGGCTTCCTAACAGGGCCTTTGCTGAAGATTTCTTTGGCTTTACTACTCTTTTTTTTAAAAATCTCCTTGGCTTTCTTTCTTGTTGTATCTCTTTCAAACTGTTCCATTCTTTCTGTTAAATCTGAAACATTTGTAGACACTTATGTCTTCAGTTTCCAGGAGGATGTTTTAGTTACCAGGCTTGTGAGCTCCCATTTACAGTTGCTGTGGTCTTTGTGCATTTCACAGCTCAGAATCTCCCTAAAAGCAGTGAATCAAAGACTTCCCTACACTATCTTGCCTTCTACAGTCCTCGGGAGGAACATGACCACTTTAAGATTTCAGGGGTGTTTACTTTCTAGCCATCTTCTCCATCTTTTCTTAATATCTTTAAGATACTTTTACGAGTATCTTTCACAAATCTATACTGTGACTAAGATGGACAGCCTTATAGAGGTATTCCCCATGCATGGGGAGACAGTTCCATTTCTGGAAACTGTCACATATGCTCAGTTGGGAGATTTTTTTATGGTGAAGGGAGAACACTCTGCAAGGATAAAAACAGAGATCTTGTAGCATGGTCACAGATAAACAGATTAAGAAGAAAGTTTGGCCAAAGATTTTAATAGTCCAATGACATGTCTTAAGAGTAGGGTCTGCTTAGTAAGGATAACAGTGGCTTAACTGGAGTTTTGCTTACAAGATCTATTTTATGTTGAACACATTTACTTGTTTGTTTTCTCTTTCAGGAGTTCCTTGTATGGGGTTCCATTCTGATAATTGCTAGGTCTCTGGATTCAAAGCCCTTGTGGTGATATTCTGTATTTCTCATTCATTTCTAAGTCCAGTCTTTGTCTCTGTACAACTTGCTCTAATGATACATAGTATTACAGTTTCCTGGTTCTGTAGTTTGGTTAAGATGTGCATATTGGTAACAACAGAGTTATTTGATAAACATATAGGTCCAGCAATATGAAACATTTGGTCTCTCTGATAGAACAGAAAATATGTTGTAGGATCTGATTTTTTTTTAATTAACATTTCAAATGAAGAATGAACTGCAGATAAAAATTATCCTATTGATTCCATGTTATTTTTACATCTTTATTTCATATCCAGCCTTTCTCCTCTGTTTTGGTCAATGAATCTAGTCACAAAAAACCTGGAAAAAGCCATACTCTGCCTAGTACTGCTCATTAAATACAGACTTTTAAGTCTGTGAGACTGATGTCATAATTACTTTCTTGCAAGATGCCAAGTAGTCGGTCAATCTCAGAACAATTCAATGTTTTAATCACTTCAACTGTGACATGCTCTGTGAAAAGATATTTAAGAAAGGGCAAAACCACCAGAGAGCAGTGAGGAGAAAAATGTGAGAACCAGCTGTGAGAGACTGGACTATTAATCATTAATGACTCAAAACTTTTGCCTATTTGTGGAGGCGCCAGGGTGCTTTGCTGAGGCCAGGTTTGCATCCCTCGAGGGAAGAGGTGAGGTTTTGGGTGTGTAATGGCTAGTACAGAGGGGGTAAACTACCACTGCCTGGAGGCTACAGACAGGACTTTGGGGCTGATAAGAAGCAAGTCCTGCAAGGTGAGTTGGTGTTTGTTATCATACACAACTTGCTGAGTTGTAAAACTTCCCCCTCCTTCCGCAGGGAAGGTCTGGTGGGGCATTACTGGCTCAACTGCACTGACATGAGAGGTCAACTGAGAAGGGGTCAGAAGCCACCAAAGAGCCCTGAAGTGCCCCCAGACTCATTTCTGAGGCCTTCCTCCAGAGAGGACTGAAAGCTTCCCCCACCCATGGGAGGTACCTGGGTGCTCCCACGTGGTGTATTTTAATCCATCAGACTTTGTGTTTCTCAGGCTTCTTCCTCCACCCTCAATGGATCAGGACCATCACCTTGGCCAATGGACACCTAAATTGCAGCTTGACCCAAGCTGAGTCTGTTTTGCTTGCAATAGAAATAGGTAAGTGATCTCCATGTCATTGTCTTGATCCATGATCTCTCTCACCCTGTTTTCCCTGCCCATTTGCTGGGGACTGAGAGAGGGGCTGGGTGGGTGTTTGGCTGTTAGTCAGGGCTGACCCCTCCAGCTGTGCACATACTACTATCAGCCCTGCAGACAGAAACCCAGGGTGGTTCAAGAAGCTAGTCAGCATAGCGCTCAGTGGTAAGCAAATTTTTAACTGGCTTGATATATCTGATCTTTGTCATAGAACAGTTTAGACTTTTAATATGGAAGAGTTCAAAAGAAATATGATGATGCACTATTACAAAGATGATAAACTCACACATGATCAGCATGACATGTGAAACATCTAGTACAGACTAGTGCATATTTTGTGTATATAGATATTAAAATGTCAGATTTGGGTGTCTGTTCGACAGAGGAGGTATCTGCTCAGTTCTGTTTCTCTTCAATATAACTCGAACTACAAGTTTATTTCACACATTAAAAGTATAAACCAGTAACTGCCTATTATAAACAATGTTATGCCCAGGTATCTTTAATCACTGTTGTATTTTTTCCAATCTCATCCTTTCCAAGGTCATAGAAGAGTATTTATAAGAGAATGCAGTCACAAATTTACTGAAATGGACAAGAATTCACCTCCCAGACCAACTTCTTTTTTAGACTCAGTTTAGATACTTTGTCTTTTTTTTTTCCTGTATCTAGTAGTGCTAGAAAACAATATTTGGAAACTACTCCTGGCACTAAAAAGAGAAATTCACTCCATCCACGAGTACATTTATGAATTCATATTCAGACACTTCCATGATCATTAGAGAAAACTCAATCAATAGAATTTGTGTGGCTGTTATCTGGTTGTTCTTCAATAATTTGTGCTGAGCTAAACATGGATTTACATTTTTAACTCTATGAAGTTATCTCACTCTGCATTTGACACAAATAATATGAAAACAGGCTGATAGACATAAATGGACCAAAACACGTATTTTGCATGGGGAGTAACTTTATTTTCTGACTGACTTACATCAGGAAACTGTTTTGTACATGTTCTATGGCTTGTATAAAATGCACAAAGTAATGAGGCTCATCATTACTATGCTATTGTCATTTCAAAGCATTGAAATGCAAAAATTAGCATTGTCATTAGTTCCACAAGTTTTTTCCACATAATGAAAACAATTAATCAGTATAAACTGAATGTTTCAAGTGACTAGGGAGGAATGAATTCATAGACTCCTTGAAACCAGTACTTGCACATTTTTTTTGCTTTCTCTATTATGCATGTATGAAGATATTGATGTCTGTTCTGGTGTCCAGGCATAGAAAATGAAGGGAAAATAGAGCTTATTGAAGTCATTTGCCTACCCTAAGGCAGGATCAACTATATCTTTATCAGTCCAGATTAGAACAAATTTATTGGTTTTTTAGGATTGATTTACATAGCTAGGGAAAATAATAGCTTCTCTGAGATTATGTGTTTTTATGTTCCTTTTGTTAAACCTATTTGACTCTCCATGGGCTTGGAAGCAGTTTATCCACTTCTTCTTGAGAGTTCATCATGTTATTTCTTCATTCTTCACCCTAAGCGTAGCAGGCATCAGTCATTCACTCTTTCATCCATGCTGATGTCTTTCTAAGCCGCTGATCATTCTTGTTTCTGTCCCCTGATTACCTCCAGCTTATGCACAAACCTCAGTGCAGCTCTCTAAACACAGCTTATTAATGTGAGAGAAAAAGATTACTTCTTGTGTTACAAACAGCATGAGATGTCCCGCCTGCACAATATGACATTTCAACTTCTGTTCCGTGTGTGTGTATGAAATTCCCACGTTGTCTCTGAACTGTTGCTGCCTGGCTGGTTACTCCCCACTGTATGTGAAATTTATTTATTTTTCTGAGGTGTGGTGTGTTGTGCATGAGTTCTGCACTGTTCCTTCTTACTTGCCACTCCACTGTCTGGTCTACCTTGGACTCTCTGTCCTAGCCCTTTTTCCTAGTGCTCCCCAGGACTTCATTTCACGTGCCACTTTCATAAATATTCCCTTTTTCCACCATTCGCAAAAGTAATAGTAAGAGTAGATCATTCTCTTGCAGAATAACTCTTGATAGAGCCCTTCATTCTGACAGGGAACTACTAATAATGACTTTCCAAGTCAAATTTTTCTACTAGTTTACACCCCTTTTATCTGCACCATGCTTTTCTAGCTTGTTTATCAGAATGTCACATCAAAAGAACTAGGAAACGGAAGTTATGACATCTGCTGCTTTTCCTCTCTTTTTAGGGTCTCCTAGCATGTCAGACAGGGTGATTAGATTCGTTGACAGCATGTGTTCATGATAAATCTGTGATGACTTCTTATCTCTTTCTGTTTCTCCATGTACTTAAGTGAGTTTATTCTAGTTTTATTATTGCAGTCAAGAAATCTACAAATATAAACACTTGGTTCTTACCTTTTAGAGAAGAAAAGTATGTTTCCACTTTTATTTTCTGAAATTTCAAATATCCTTTAAAATTTCTCCAGTTACTAAAGGCTCCCACTTTATACCAGCTGTAAGACTGAGTACCTTGCCTATTTAACTGCTCTCTAAACTACTGCTTTCTTCTTCTTGCCTATTTTTACTGCTTGGTATTATTATTTTTTTTTTTTAAATTTATGGGTGAGATGTTTATAAATAGAAATCTAGCTGTATTATGCAAAGACAGTCTCATCACTGTTGTTTTTCTCAGTTTTCATGTACTTTATTTCAGCTTTCCTATTTATAGTCTTTTCTTCAAATGAATATGATTTACAGAGAATAATAAACCATTATGGTGTTTATAGAATAAGCTTATGAAGGCATTTAGTAATGTAAAAATTGCATAGAATATTACTGTTTTCTTGAACTGTAGTAATTATTTGCACAAGAGTTAAGACTGGTTTCAAATCTGCATCATCCACCTATTCTTTGGGTGACTGATGCATTTGTCTCAAGCTATTAAGTTTCTATCAGATAGGAACTGCTTATTGTTTGCCAGGTAGTTTGATTTCTTCTTGAAGAAGTTATAGTCTCTAGAGAAAAAACAGTCATGAATTTGAGGTGAGACATTCTCTAATTCAGTCTTTTCATATGCAAAAAACAAATATTACATCCAATTCACAATTTTAAATAGGTAAAAATGTTTTATGAGAGACTCATATAAAAACAGAAACCACACAGTTACATCCCAGATCACATTATCAAACTGTATCCTGAATTTATATAAGGTTAAGTGTTTAAGGACTACTATAGGAAGGTAGTCTGGTTCCATACTAAAGGCAATATGATTTTAAAAAAAACACATTGAGGTAATATTTCTCTGTTGTGTATGAGTTTGAGAAAGTGAGAGCTGTGAGTTCTTTATATATTTAGAAGTATGGGAAATTGATTGCCATCTTGTAGCTGTAAGAATAAATTATATTTCATCTGAAGATACAAAACAAGTAATCATTTCATCAAAAGTTACAATAATCATCTGAGTGTGGACCAAAAGAGAATCCCTGATTGTGGGAGAATGGTTTGAACCCTGGTTACAGAGGCAAATGTTGGTATTTATTGTATGCTAATTTATGATTTATCTATTTTACAAATATCTATCATTAACAAATATGTTTTTAATCACTTTTGCAGCAACAGTCTCTCTGAAAATAGTAGATGTGTGCACCTCTGGGATATTTGAGTACTAAGACTTAAGTAGGGTACTTTCATCTAAGGTATGAGCTGAGTGAAATGGAGAGACATATGTTCAAAGTCACAGATTAAAATGGTAAATTCCACTTCAAGAATAATCAACAAATTTTTTCCCCCTCTACTCTGATTCATGTCTGTTTCTGTTCCTTCAGAGCAGCTACTATGCCATACACAGAGTAAGGCTTCACTGGAGTGATGTCAAGTGGGTAAGACATAGCTGAAACTACTGGTTTAAAGCATGATACAGGTTCAGAATTGTATGGAGTTCCAGAGTTTTGCATTCAAAGCAGTTTATTAGCCGCTCATGCTGCAATAGTACTTGAATTTATTGTACATTTCAGGCAGGGGTTAACTTAATCCCACACCAGATCTGATAGTCTATTCAGAGGTGTGAACCAGTGCACAGTACTGAAGGATGGCAAATAGATTCGCAGAAATACTTCACTTCTAAATCTTCTACTTATGTGTTATATTTTCCTGTGAATTCATATCTAAGTAAAGGTAACAAAGGATTTTTTCTTTCCTAAACTGTTGTAGAGTGCTGTTCAGCTAAGGCCTAGCAGCTTTCTTACTCCAGTGATTTTGCACCATGCCTTTATTTTAGTTAGACAATACAAATGCGTCCTCTGGACCTTAATCCTAGAGACGTTCATTCAGCTGCCTTTGGTAGTGACAAGCATTGGTAATGAAACCACGTATAATAACTGTAAACTAGGTATATGGAGAATATAAGTGCTATTAAAATAATAATAATGTAATTGACAGCACAAGTGAGATCTAATCCTTTTACAAATTGTTTTATTAGACTTGTCAACAATGAGAAGTATTCAAATTGCCATATGTTTGTGTCTGTAAACTATTTCTGTCCTATCTAAATATATATTTAGAATTACAGATTCTCATATGTTGAAAATGGTCTTCACAGGTCATGTAGTCCAAAGCAGTTGGACTGCAAAGCAGTTAGAGCAGGCTCATGGCTTTGAATATATTTTACCTATGAGGTTAACCTACTGGCAGTTTGCTTATTCCTCTTATTTTGCACCTAGCTTAGACATTGTGGGGAGATTTGAAAGAAAAAGGAAGTATGAGAATTTTAATGGAGAAAATTTCTGAAAACTAGGGTTTTTTTATTACATTTTGTGTCTTAGAGTGATTTTCTCTAATTTAATAGTTAGGGGTAGCTGGACACTCCCTGCACTTTTTTTTCCCTGACCTGTTCCTGAATGTCTCATTAACTGATTGCTTGTTATGAAACCTAAAATAAACTACTTCAGTCCTGGTTTGATTAAAACCACAAGGGTTGAGCATCTTTTCCTGTGGCAGGTGGCAATCAGTGTTTTTTTGTATGCCTGTGCAGATACCTATGTGCGATTCCATTTGCTGCAAAGGCAGAGCAGGTGGCAGGAGCATGCAGTGGTGATGGTGGTCACAAGGTGTGTGACTTTTGTTGGGGGATGCTCTGGTGACCCTTTAGTTTCATGAGATCTAGTGGAGTATGCCTCACCTCAAAGTGGCAGCCCCCTGAAAACAATTGTTAACAGTTTCATTGCTCCTTAGCACTGTGGGCAGTGCCTGCAAACAAACAAGTTAGGCAGTTTGCATGGCAGAGACTGTGGAATTTAAGGTCCTGAGAGGAGTGAGCAAGACAATACCAGAATTACATCTCTGAACTTCAGAAGAGCATATATCAGCCTGCTCTGGGAGCTGTGTGGCATGATCCCATGGGAAACTGTCCTGGAGTTCAACGGGGTCCAGGGGAACTGACTAATTTTTAAGCACACCTCTTCAGGGCCTAAGAATTGTCCCTTCCTCCCAAAGAGGCAAGGCAGAAGGCAAATGTGGATGAACATGGAGTTTCTGACTGAGCTCAGACATGAAAAGGAGATATACAGATAGTGGAAGCAGAAACAATCATCATGGAAGGGATACACAGACATTGGTAACTCATGTAGAAATGAAATTATGAAGGCCAAAACTCAGCTGGATTTGATCATCCTGGAGGCCTTTTCCAACTGAAATGATTCTATGCTTCTATGCTCTTTCTGGGCACTGAGATGAGACTGACTGGCCTGTAGTTCCCCAGGTCTTCTTTGCTTCTGTTTTTAAAAATGGGTGTTGAATTTCCCCTTTTTCAGTCAGTGG
>VYZT01040863.1:0-47163 GCA_013400735.1 Pomatostomus ruficeps
TTTTTTTTTTTTCTTTTTTTTGTATGTGTGTTAACCAGACCTGATTTCTACAAGCATGGTCCTCTGCCACAGAACCTTTTAACCTTTTGCTAGTCTCTCTGGAGCTTATTCAAAATGTTGCTGCTGCTGTGATTATCTACTGCAGTGTCTAATGCTAGAAATTCTGAGTGAGTGTGGATTGGCATGAACATGGGGAGAGCACTGCATATATACTCAGTGAAGATGTTCCAGACACCTTTGCCATTGCAGAGTGGGCAAACGATGCACATCAGAGGGTGTGAAGCTCAATATCCATGCTAGAGTGAAAGGAAACTGCCTGCTCCCTATGGGTAGATGTATGGATGACAAGAGTATGTATGCATACATCGTCCTCTTTGTTCTTTCTGCATCCCTTTGCATGTATCTGCAGGCATGGATATTTTCAGGAGGGGCTGACAGAAGTGGTGTAAAAGTGTCTTGGCTCTGCACACAGACAAGTTTGGAATGGTAGGGGCAGAGGCTCTTCGTAATGGGCATTGCAGAATTGCAGACAGGTAGTTAATGAACATTTAATGCAGTCGCTCCTGTGCATAACTGCACACAAATGTAGTTTCAGCAAGGTAATGTGGAGCAACTTTAGTGAGGAAATATGCCTTTCTATGATAGGTATCCCAGCACATTCATATGAAAAATCAGTTCTCCCAATATGATCTGTTCCCAGCCTGAAGGCATAGCTTCTATCTTAGCTGCTGCCTGGCTTTTTTCAATGGGAGTTATCCTTTCACTACTTTCCCTGAATTCCTGTGGTTTATCTCCTTAGTCCTGTTTGAAGTAAGTCTTTTGGGGGGAAGGTTGTTTTTTTCCTTCTTGGGCTGCTACAACAACATATGGTGTAAATAAGACAGATGGCTGCAGGATTAACCCTACTGGCTGATTTTGTTCTTTCCCTTTGTAGTATTGGAGGTGATGAGACACTGGAGATCCAGGCTACTTTACCCAGTGAGTATCCTAGAAAAGCAAAAGTTGGGTGTTATACTGAAAGTCATTTAAATGGATGCTATGACACACCTGGAAATGGTCATTCTTTCCTTGCAAACAGTGGGCATGTCCGTCTGTTGTAGGTATCAGCAGTTCACGTGAGTCACAGCTAAAATCCAGACTGACCTGATTAGCTTTAAAGTTGATTCATCCCCTCCACATCACAGGACCTGCATGTGATTGTATCATCCTTTTGACCAAAAAAATTAGGAGTAAATGTGCTGAAGGTGACAGAAGTTCATAGTAGACCTGCTCCTCCCTTATTTTGTTTTGTGCTTTCTAGTGACTAACTGTAATGTCTGTGGGCAAATGAAGGGTTATGAAACAATTAGCGCTCCATCTAGCCAGGGTTGTTGACAAAGCTATGGTTCTTCCTGATGATTTCAAGTTGCTACATAGCAGTGAAAACAAAAAATCTAAAAATACTATTAATTTTTTGCCCTAGTGTTCCATGTAATTGGGCCCTGTAGTTGCCATAGAAACCATTAAGTGGTCAGTGTGACAAAAAATTGGAAGGGACTTGGTTTACAATGGTTGATCTATTTGTATGTGATCTATGCTGTGGAACAGTTCGACAATACCTGACATTGTTAGTAATAAAATCTGATGTGCTTTGCCTTGTACCAGGCATATCACTGTGTTTGAAGAAAAATAGAAGGCACACTTCATCTATGCATTATAAATGAGATTCTATAAAGAGATTTCAGACAGCACTACAGACATAGTAACAATAACAGTTTTCAGACATCATGCTTCCCCACTGAAGGTTTCAGTGAAATCTAGAGAATGAAAAAAAATCACTTCTCTGCCACAAGCATAGTTATCTAGCTGGAGGAGTGAGACGTAGAGGGCCATGTTCAGGGCATCTGCTTCTGGTACATGAAAGAAAGTAACCACAAACCACTCTGATACTTAAATTCAAGACTGGTGATTTGCCTGAGATCCACCTGTGCATCTCCTGGGCCACCAGGCCCTGACTCTTCTGGCCCATGGAGAGAAATAATTGCAGTGATGAAATTTGGACAGTAACTAGAGTCTTCAAAGCAGGTGTGTCTCTAGCTTCTCTAAAGTCATAGCGGATGAGGGGAAAACACAGGTCCGTATTCTCATCACTCAGTTGGCTCCTGCTTCTGCACGCGGGAGGCAATGCTGCTAGTTGTACTCTGAGTGGGTAAATGCTGCGGTTTTTCTTTTTAAGACATCCTGAAGAAATTCAATCCAAACCTCTTTGGCTTCTCCACCGGCAATTCTAAGGAAACGGCTGGATTCAATGTTGCAGAGAGAAATGCCACAGCACGGTAAGGACAATCACAGACGAGAAAGGGTAAAGGAGTGAGAAGTGATGGACTGGCAGGTTACATTTGTGATGCGTGTCAGGGTTGAGGTAATGCTCATGGCCTGCTGGTACTCAGCATGTTTCTGTGGTCTGATGTTTTTAATAGTGAGTTTCAGGTTTTTATTTTTTTAATTTAATTCAGTATTTGGAGGATTTTTTTGTTATCTTTTTCTAAATTAGACACAAGCCTTCCTTTTTTTATTTGATTTCTGCCCATAATTTTGGAGCCAATGCCCTAGTTATGCTTCAACCAGTATCTTTTTCTCCCCTGTCTTCCCAATTGCAGTGCAGGTTCCTAATTCATGGTCAGGCAATATTTGTAATGAGAAAAAATTCATGAGCATCTCTTTTATTCCTTGACTTCTAGAAAATGTGCCTAAAACTAACAAATAGAAGCCCACTGCTACCCTAATAGTATTAAAAACTATCCCTGTTTGCAGTGCAAAGGAAAAGAAAAAAAATGAGCAGCTGGGAAAAAACTCCTTTCTCCTCCTGAAGAAAAAAATCTACTAGTCTGTTAAGAACCAAAATGTGTAAGAATTTGTATGGCTTACACTGTGCCTGCTCCATGAATACTCACAGAATTAGTTTCCAAAGCTTTTTGTAACACCTTTAACAGCCATTAAATCTGCTGCAAGAGATTTAGGATAACTCTCAAAGCCCGTATAGCTACTAAATATTTCATAAGTTCCCCGAGCAAAGCTGACTCAGCATGATCAATATGGTTCTCGGACTCCAAATAATGTAACTGTATTTGTGTAGTTGCTGGAGAGAGGCAGGCTTATTAGCTCAAGCAGTCTTATTTAGTGTATCAGGAGCTCATTTCCAGCTGGTGTCTCAGCATGGTTTGTGCTTTGGCCCGTGTGTGTTGCATCCTGCCCAGACCTGGACTGGGACTCTCCAGCCTGGCAGTCCTACAATGTAAGCAGTATCTTCCAGCCATAAGACAAGCACGTAGGAAGTTAAGGCCAGATCAGGAAGACTGGTTAGGTGCCCAGCTTCTGTGACAGCACCAAACTCCCCCACTAGATTTTTGAAGTGAGTTATACAACTCAGAGTCTCTGTGCATCTGGGCATTACTGTTTTTTCCCAAACGAAATGCACTTAAGCCAACTCTGAGATGGGAACAACTCATACCAGTTGCCTGCCACTTGGCAGCCACCCCAGCTGAATCCTTGTTCAGATCAGATTATTCCCTTGTGCAACTTGGTCGTTCAGTGTTTGCTCAGCCTTTTGAGGCATCACTTTTCTTACACTGATTTCTGCTGATCCTGAGATCCCCTGAAATGAGGAGTGGGAGATCGAGAAGGTGATGTGCTTTTAGAGCACACATCTAAAATCTTCTATTCTCTCTCCTAGTGATATGCCAGCCCAAGCACGTGCATTGGTGGAGCTGATGAGAAGCAGCTCGGTAAGTTGGATTTGGGCCACACCTCTGTGCTCCCGTGGTCTCTGGGAGATTACTGTAATTAATGGGGTGCTTGAATCATGAAGAGTGCTTTACTGATGGGAGAAAAGTCCTTGTCTCTGCTGTGCTTCCCAAGATGAATGTGCCAGATGAGTTACCCCTAATGTAGGGTGCAGTGCACCCAGGAGATGTAAAGATGGTAGTGAGGAAGAGGAAAAATCTGAAGACTCTGGTGAGATCACAGGATTGTTTTGTTGAGCAGCCTTCAAAGTGAAGGTCCTAAAGGCTGAGTGTAAAATTGCTGCAGGAGGTACCTGCAGACCAACATGAATCACAATACCCACAATACTGGGAAGAGGGACTACTGAAGCCTTTGCAGGAGAAAAAGCCCTCTCAAAGTCTGGTTTTGAGCACGCAAATAATTAATCATTGACCAGAAACCTCAGGGTTGGATGAATCTCTGTCACACCATAATCTTTGAGGGAATTAGTAGGGGATCTAGCATTGTGGACCAGTCTGCTGTGCCAGCTCCACTGAGAGCTACAAAGGGCATCAAAAGTGGGGAGGGGAAGAAATCTGTGAGAAACCCAAGGCTGCCCTGCTCTGAGTGTTGGCTGAATTTGGGTGGATGACTGTCTGGGTGTGAACTATTCGTTCAGGGAGAGCATTCCCGCTAAGGGAATGGGAGTGCCTGGTGCTCCTCGACTCAGACTGAATGGGAAAGGAAAGCACTGAATAAACAGGATTTGTCAAAGCATGTGTCTCTCCATGCCAGAACTCTTGATGGATGTTGCATGCTCACCCCATTGTCAGTTACCCTGCATTGCCAATTGTTTGGCAGAGTGAAGGGAGCTGGCATGGCTTTTCAATAGAATAGAATAGGAGAGGCTCTCGTGCTTTGTTTTATTCACAGCTTTTTATGCATTTTTTTAAAAAGAGAGAGGGCTGTGTCCCTGCCATAACCCTGCCTCTTCATGAAAGTCTTTCTGATCAAATTGCTGGTTAAAGAGGAGAACTCAGACCTGTGGGTGATTCCCAGGCCCTCCCTCTACTTGTGGAATCCTTTTGCAGATATTTGTTATGTAAATGCACCACACTAAAAATAGTTGCCTTTGATTCCTTTCTTTGTACTGAATGTTACAAAATGTTTTGATGAGATCCAGCTCTCAGCAGCGCCTATTGTTAGCTTGTGGTGACGTGGATGCTGCAGCTGCCCTTATATGAGCTCAGTGACGTCACCAGCCTCCTGGACTCTCCTGTTTTAATCCAGCTGTCTGTTCCCTGGGGCACCCCTTGCCCCTCCTGGCCACGGGGTAATACTTGCCCAGCTGGCAGGGATCCCCAGCAGCTCCAGTTCCACAGCTTCATGACTCACTCCAGCCTCCACTCCCACACGGCTTTATCCCCACGCTGCCTGCAGTGAGCGGCCGTGGCTGGCAAATCTCTCCTGTCCATCCCTGTTCTGAAGCTGACATTCATTTAGAGATGCTTGCTGCCACAGACACATTTCCATGCTTGGTTACCCTGACAGAGCTTCTCTGCTGAAGGGAATTTCCTCGCAGAAGCCAAGGTGAATAGCAGTAGACTAGCAAACAGTTCAGATTTCCCCCCTCCCGGAGATATGCTTTTCTTTTGCCAGTTTAACTCAGCATACCTCCTTTGTTCTACCCTGCTGTCTGTGCCCCATTTAGCCCCATTTGTGAATGTTACCTCTGCATGCCTAAGCAATAGATGATGTAATCTGTTCATTTTATGTGCCACTAGAAAATTAACTTCAAGGAAGACTGGAAGCTGATTACCATCCTTGTTGGAGGCAGTGACCTATGCCAGTACTGCTTGGACAAGGTTTGTATCTCTGAATTAGGCATGCTCATCCACACATTTGGCAGGTGACCAGCCCTGGAAATATAGCCTTTCTCTCTGTCAGGGAGCCAAAGTTCCTCTTTGCTTAAAAAGCACTTAGAAGTCTTGCCCCTTTCATCTGTATTGGATCAGAAACAAGTGCACAGCTTTTAATACAGAGGCACTGCAGCTCTGAAGAAATGCATTATTTAAGTACTAGGAACCTGTCCATATTGAACAAAACATCAAGATCAAGCTGAAGAACTCTCCCTGCTTAACTGGACAAAGCAATCAGTGTGGTGTCTTAGGAATTTTATGAGACACAAGTGAAAGTCTTCTGGAAAGCATCTCCCCACAGTAATTACTGACGATGCCCAATTCTTGCTTCAGAATGACACCCAAAACAATAACATCAGTTTATAGTGAAAAACATGTCTTTTCTTTAGCTGTCAGTGTTCATCCCCTCTGAAACAGTTTGTGTGGCAACAGCTTGTTGAAGTGACCAGGCACTGTTCTCTGTTTTGCTCTTTTCTTTACAGGCTGCTGCCTGGAGCCTTGTCCCCACAGCGACATCTCTATAACTACAGTCACAAAATTGTTTTGCTTATGGGCTTTGTGGGGTTTGACTGCCTTCATATCAATTTCTCCAGACTGGCAGTTTAAAAAAAAAGATATTGTTCTGTTCATAAGGCAAACCAATCTGGTCTGGGTCCTATAAAAGACAACCCAAAATCCAAAAATGTGATCCATATAGTCACTATCAGGGAAAGGCTCTGCCAAGATACCTCAGGATTTTCTACAGAAGTTAGGGGAATATATTAACGACATAAAAACACAAGCACTACATAACCTCTGTATATGTGCCAATAAACTTCTTGATCTAGAAATATATCTGCCAACAAAAGAAAAAAGGAGCATCAAGTCAGTACATCTTCTCACAGACCACCTTCTTGGTTCCTGAAAAAAACTGATTTAAGTTTTTAATTTTTTTTTTAAACAGGAAACCTATTCAGTGCAAAAGTATGTGAAGCACCTTCAGGACACTCTGGATATTTTCTATAAGGAGGTAAGCTTTTAAGATATCCTAGCAAGCTATGTTCCTGGCAAGTACACAGATGTTTTTCTCACCTCTGATAGACTGTCAGTGATTATGTTTCATACAAGGTCATCTTTCAAATAGCTGGAGTCAGACTGTTCCTCAGTGCTGCATTTCAACAACTGTATTAGCTAATGCCCTGAAAAAGAGGGCTGCAGTTTCAGAAAAACTGTGTGTTTCACAGTATTTATGCTGTGTACCAAACATACCATGACTCTACAGCCAGTTTTCATGGCTACACCAACCATAAACAATTACATTTACCCTAGAGCAAATGGAAATGCCCCGGGGAGTGAAGCAGCATTTCAGCTAGTTTATACTAGCTGCTGGAATTTTTTTTGGCTCACATCCACAGTATGTCTCCCTCCCCCTCCTTTTATACATCATCCTTGCACATGCCATTGGCTGCAGCCAGTGCAGTTTGCACTGACTCCCTGACCTACGGATGGCACTTCTCTTTGTAGTGGTATCATGTTCTGTTATTTGTAACATGTCTGTATGTCTGGTTATTATAATCCCTGCAGCTCCCAAGAGTCTTTATCAACATGGTGGAGATGCTAGAGTTCTCTGGACTGCGTCAAATCACAGCAAGCTCCTCAGAGTGCGCTTTGACAGCAAAGTAAGTTAGCAAAACAGCTCTTTGCCTATAAAGTGATATTTTTTTGGCTCAGTCTCAATTTCTACAGGAAGACATCCACACTGAGATTTCCAGGATACTTGCATTGCTGCCTTTACCTGATGCACTTGTTCTCATCAACTTTCTATTACTTCTTCCAATACTACAGCTAAAAAGCATGCACCTGTAGATAGCGGAGTTATCACTTTCCAGCTCTAAGGCAGCATGACACAGCACAAGTCAACATATCATTGTTGTACTGCTGAAGCTCGAAGGCTTTTTTGCCCAGCCACCCCTGTTCAGAAGCACAGGCTGACATCCCTGATGCCTCTCTTTGTGCCCAGTGCTGCATTACCTCTGGTGGAAGCTGGGCTGCATACAGCAGAGCACAACCAGGAACTGCTCCTCACACCTAATGGAGATGACCAAAGGGACATGCTTTAGAAAGCAGTAGTGTCTTTAAAGACATCAGAATGGACATGAAAAGACTTTTTAGTCTTGCAGAGAAAGGTATAACAAAGACCAGTAGATGGAAGGTGGTGCGGAATGAATGCAAATTAAGTTAGGCACAGATTTTTAATAATACAAGTGACTAACTACAGCAACACACTGGAAGGGAAAATAATGAATTGACTATCTTACTTGATGTCTTCATATTCATTCCAAACACATTCTTAGAAGAAAAATTTTAGTGAAGCACAGGTTATTACCTCTTTTTATGAGGGTAACATAATAAAACAGTGTGCTGCAAGGACTCAGACTACATGAAAAATTTGTCTTTTCTAACTTTAAACTCCCAGATGTCTGAAAATCTGCTGTAAGCCCATTCATGGGGTGGGTTTTCTTGTTATTTTAACTCATGTGATTTCTTACTAATGTGTGGCATACTACATACTTTTTTGTGTTTGACTCAAGAGTTGTGGATCCTGCAGCTCTTTCTGGCTGTGACAGGTGTTCATTTTGAAAAGTAAGTCAGTAGAAATTTTCCTTTTCTGAAGTGTCCATTTCTAAGCCACCCAGGTGGCTCTCCCTTCTGCATGTGAGCTTTGAACACCTGTCCTGAGCTTCTTGAAGCAGACATACACTGCCAAAGAACTGTGAATAGACTATTCTAGACTGGCCTTTAATTCTAGTATTTCTTTCATTGCAGGAAAGTTTGCCCATGTTTCTTAAACCCAGAGGAAAATTCTTCTGAATTACAAGAAATTAAGAGAGTTAACAGAGACTTTCAGGTAATATATTGATTCTGTAACTGGCCATTTTCACCTGTGTCTCTTTATATTGCTTCTCTCACTTCCCTTCCTGTCATGCATATCCTCAGCAGTAGAGAGAGGGATAACTGGAAATCAACTTGTCTACAGCCTAATCAAAACCCTACCCAGCTAACCAGTTGGTAGCAGTGCAAGCCTTTTCACATTGCCTTGTCATTTGACCTCAGTTCTGAGCTGGGTGCGGATGGAGACCAGTTCTGCTTCCAGCTGCTGTTTCAACAGCCAAAAAGGATTTAGTGATGATGGCTGCTTTGTTGATATGTGTGTGTCTGTTATGAGCCCAATGACTAGTTCACATGAATTAACATGTCACTGCAAGAGTGACAAATGACCTTGCATCAGCTGTTTTGTGGCTACTCTTAGCAGAAAAAATTAACTAAACCAACCATGGGCCAGCTTGCGATCTGAGAGTAACTTTTCATAGCCTCAGGCGTAAGATTCACTCAAAATTAACAGAGGCTATAAATAGCTATTGGAGCAGAAGCTTTATCCATCGATGTTCTTATGAATAGTGGAATCACTGTATCAGATCACATTGTGTTCTCCATTCCCGCTCTGGCAGTGGCTGTTGTCCAATGAATCTGACAAAGCTCAAGAAATTCACCCTGGATAATGCTTGTATAAGCCTACATGAAGGGTCATTTTCCTTAACTAAGGAAGAGGGATTAGGAGTGTTTTGAGATACGACCAGGAGCATTAGCGTTTATATAAGATGGCAAGTTAAAATGAGACAGGGTTTTTTGTTTGTATGAATGTCTATGACCATAATTTTTGAAAATGGCAGGTAATTTTTCAATGTTTAAGTTTTATTTCAATTCAAGACACTTTTCTGAAAAATCAAGTGTGCTTTCAGGCTCAAGTTGGCATTTTGGACTCATTTGTCACTTCTAAAAAATATTGGCCTTATTCGTTTTTTATCTTTGTCTGTACATTTTAATCTCATTGCAACTGTGCAGCTTTGGTGTCTATAAGTAAGGTTTGAACTACTTTTTTTCTGTTTTATTTTTTTTTAAATTAAGCAACTTTGTATTTTTTATATTTTAATTTTTGTTTGAATTAACCCAGCTTCTGTGCATTTTCCTCATGAAAATGTCTTCCAAACCAAATTATTTTCCTAGCCATTTTCTTGACTGCTTTGTAACATTTATCTGGATTTACACTAACAATTTATGGCTTCCTACACTGAAAGATGTGTAATGTGCATGTTTTTGATAGCTGACAAATGTTAGATGAGCCTTACAAGTAACTCTTCTGTTTTCACTGATTACACCACACGCAGGCTGAAGCCCTGCAGCTGATCAACAGCGGTCGGTACGAGCAGCGGGAGGACTTTGCAGTTGTCACGCAGCCATTTTTCCGGAACACCTTGTTGCCCCTGGATAGCGTGAGTCCTGTCTTGCTTTTCCATTATGCAAGGTTATTCCAGCTTATCTCTCATAAGCTGGTAAGATCCATGCCACAAGGACTGCGTTTTCTTCTCTCTACACAGTCTAGTGGCACAGCGTGGAATCTGTGGTAAGAGTGAGAGCGGAGAAGACAGGAAGTCTCACAAGAAGTCAAGAAGGTTCACAGTGCTGCCTGTGGATCAAAATGGCTTTAGGAAACATTTGTGGTGTGCACCCATAAACTAGGCACCCTCTGACTTCCTCTAAACTGCATGTTGCTTCCCCTGTTGAGGGGGTTGGTTAGTTTTCACCACAGTTTCCCAATTTAGGTTACGGAATGTGTTCAGGTTTTCTTCAAATGGGAACCAGCACATGAATCTCTGACTCATCCAAGCCTAGAAACAGGAAGCAGCCTTTAAACAAAACACTGATTCTTCTTTTCTCTTCAGTTTTCTCCAGCCTTAGCATTATGTATGCTGTGTAGTTAGGGGTACAAATACCCAGCATGAATCCTGGTCAAAACAACCCAGTTTTGCACAGTACTGATCCTTTTTTCATACCATCCCCTTTGTCTTTTCTGAAAGCCTACAAGGTTGAACAATGGTCACCACACAGGTAGTGATGAGGCAAATTCCCCCTAACAGAGACTTCTGCCACAGCTGCATAAGCCCACCATTTTTATTGTTATCTGAAATTCATCAGAACTTTCAGCACCTGAAAGGTTTTATGTCTGAGTCACAGAAATTTAAAAAGCAAGAATAAGTTTTCTATCAGTTCTGTACAAAATGGAATGTGAGTCAGTGGCAGTGTCCGTGTAACAGTTGTGACTGTTGGCTTAAGGGTAAGTTCAGTTTTGTTATGAAAACTTCTGTGTGAAGTTGAGCGGGCTGCATTACACAGAAGGTCTCATATTGTAGTAATCAGCCCATAGTTAGGAGTACCTAACTTTATTTGCAGTGTGAAAACATGAGTGTATTGCCTTCAGGAAGATACTAAAATTGTGAAGTGGGTATACCAAGTACAGTACACTATTAGATATAATATGTCAGATCTCAAAGACTGAAATTTGCTAAGAAATACATTTTTGCTTTTATTGCAGACTAGCCAGCCAGATATGAGTTTCTTTGCAGCAGACTGCTTTCATTTCAGTGTAAGAGGCTATGCTGAGATGGCCATGGCTCTCTGGAATAATATGGTAAGGGGTTACAACTTCGATCCCTATGTGTTTGTGGTAGCAGTATCTACAAAAGATCATGAGAAAGGTATCTCAAACAAAAGAGTAAGCAAGACATAAAATTGATATCCTAGCAAGAGGGGGTTGCTCAAGTCTGAGGTTCTTCTCACTCTGCATTGCTTAGGAACGTAATCCAAAGTGATCACGTTGCGTGTAACAGTGTAAGTCTTTGCTCATTCAAAATGAGAAATCCTGAGAGTCTTAATGTAATGAAAAATTCCTTTCTGATTTGGTAAATAACTTGTATTAAAACAAAAAGTCAGCCTAGTTAAACATTCAGTTCTGTACATTTGCTGAAAATGTGTGTTCAATAAGCTTGCCCTTCTTCAGTGAATTCTGTTATATTTTTTAGGAAAACATATATGTGACTGAATTTTTGCTGCCATTAATAGTGTGGACATGTTGTACCACCCACTCTTGTATTTGAGGCAGTTTTTGTAGAGTCACTAAAGCTAATGGGGGGCTGAAATCAAACTTGTGATGCTTGTAATCACATTCCATCTGTCATTTTGGGAGAAATGATAGCTTTTGAATAATGTTGGAAGAAGATGTAAGAGACACATGCTAGACTTGATAACTCCAAGGTCACAGTTGCTTTCAGAAATGTTTCCCGACATTGGAAGGCAGGCTATGGCATTTTCATGCCAAAGCAACATTTCCTTCCCTTGACTTGTAAACACCAGTACCCAAACACATTGTGTTAGCAGAAATGCCACATCCTGGTTTGTACAAGAAACAAGCATAAATGGAGGGGAACTTCTTTTTTGTCCAAGTAAAAGTTTGAGCAAGATAAGAAACTTACAGGATACCCCAGAATGAGCTTGAGCAGAAGGACTGGAAAATGCAGGGCAGGAGGCTGTGCAGTTGCCCAGTATAGCATATGAGCTGTAGGTCCACTGTTATAGAATGTACAATGCACAAACATGCTCAGAGTAATTGATTTGTGCATGCACAGCAAATCTGCCTGTTTTCCATCAGACTTCCCTGTATGGGACTCCAGATGACAGCAGCCTGGTGGGCTTCACTCTGCTGCATAGCTTAAACAGGGCTAATGGTGGGCCAGAAACCCCAGAAAAATGTAGAAAAATTCAAATTGAGCATGGCTGAGGGTTTCAAGAAAAAAATGAGACAGTACCTGGGCATATGGCGGTCTTAAATTGGGTTTCTGTTGCCATGCGGTATTCCTATTGGCCATTACTCATTCCTGAATCACCATAAGTCTTTTTTCCTATACCACCAGAGGTTTTCGTTTTTTTTTTTTTCCTGTCCAGACTGTCACTCATTTCCTACGCATATAAGGTTATTGACACAAAGCTTTCTACTGGGGTGGCAGGGATCAGGTTCTTACTGATGCAAAGCACAACTATTCCCTCCCATAGAGATCTGTCAGTCTATGCCAACTAAAGATTTTGCTGTTTGCTATTTAAATCTACTTCTTGTAACACATCCCTGCTTTTCCCTTGCAGTCCTTGTATGGCAAGGCTGTGCAAGCTTACTGTAAGGCTGTATTGTCTCCCGGTTCCCTGAAAAGCTCGGTAGGCTGCAGGCTTATGGCCAAATGACACAGATTCTTGTCAGTGCACATAAAGGGCCAGACTGTGCCTGGCCACTGTGTGGGTAGGCAGGGATTGGGATGGCTTACGGAGTCTCTCCCTCGGCACACTGTTCTTTGCCCTTTTTGCTTCCTGCAAAACGAAGTGTACTCCTGCTCTCTGAAGTCAGAGGACTCTGTAGCCTTTAGGGGTTTTCACTGGTCCCAAATGCACTTTGTCAGGTCTCTGGCCAAGGTGAAGAGACACATGGACAGTGTGTTTGGCTTGTGTTCTGCCTCCATGCTCTAGAGGAGCTGTGAATTTCTTCCAGAACTTGTCCTGTATGCTCATGGACTTGGGGATACTGTCATCTTCAAAGCTCAGAAGCTAATGCTCCTAAAGAACTGATTGCATAGAGATGAAGTAAGCATGGATGGTTACAGAATTTTGCATTTTATCATCTTTTGTCCAGGCTCTGTGCCAGAATCCTTACCAAGTGCCCTGACATGGGAAGAATTACAATTATCTACAAATAACCAGTTGCACTGCAGGCAGAATGCTGCAAGATATGAGCCACACACTGTACAAATAACTGAGCTGTTCCCTTTAAGATGCAACAAAACTATGAAATTCAGTCTTCACTGCATTAGCTGGTGGGTGGGCCAAGTGATTAGGAGTCATCAAAGAGTCCATCAGGACCCTACAACCATCAGCAAAACTTGGCATCCTGTTTTACTTATCTTCACTAGTTCGCTTTCTTTTCTTCCCTAGTGTTATTTTTCTGTGGTTTATATCTTTTTATTTTGCAGTCTCTGCTAGCTTCTTTCTATTTTAAAAATTTTTTATTAAAAATGAACTAGAGACAGAAAGTATTCCCATTGTTTCCATATGAGAATCTTATGGATAGAATTTGTTTTTTCTGTGTTGTGTTGGGCTTGTTGCTTTATTGTTTCTCTACAGCATACAGCTGACACTTTAATCCCTTGAGGACAGTAAATGCCTGTATGGACAATAGCAGGAGCAACAGCCG
Organism: Pomatostomus ruficeps; assembly: GCA_013400735.1. Lineage (NCBI taxonomy): Eukaryota > Metazoa > Chordata > Aves > Passeriformes > Timaliidae > Pomatostomus > Pomatostomus ruficeps. The sequence continues at coordinate 13,768 of VYZT01040863.1, forward strand.
TCCTCTGTACTATATTCCCAGAAGTGCTGGATGACAACTTTGCAGTTCTCTGTGGACCAATCTTGAAGTCATTACTTCAGGCATGTCCACAGAGCAGCTGTAAACACTTCAGTTAACATGACTGAGCAAGCCTCTACTCGTTAGCTTAACTATGGCAACTGGTGGTATGTGCACCCCTTGCCAAGCACAACTGCCTGCTATTAGCCTGGGCACATTTTATGTTGAGTTGGAAATGGGCTCAGGGTGAGCCTATGGTCAGCTATTGCAACTTAGCTGACAGCTGATAATATAAAACGCTCTGTTTAACTCACTTCTTGCAATATTGTGAACCTAGCCTCAGCTAAAAGTCCCAGGGAGTTTCTTGTCTGAGTGAAGACTGCAAAGGTTGGCACTGTCCCATCCTCTCTCTGTAACTCTGTTGTTTCTGAACTCCCATCACCATGACACCTAGGAATCTTTCTTTAAGTAACATGTTAAGTAATATGTCTAACATCTGCCATGTGGGTTTTTTCCTTTGTGGTTTATACTGCCATTTGAGATTAGAACTGGGTGTAATAGTGAACAGCTTTGCTTTAGCGGAATATTTAAAATACGTTGTATTCAGAGCAATGCAAAAGGAAGAAAGGCTTATCCTATTCCTTGCTTCTGAGGGTGTTATTCTGCAGCCAGTACACCAGATTCTCAGTGTCTTCAGTTCATGAGTGTTAAAATGTTTGCAAACTTTCCTGTGCTCCTTCTACCACGCTTCTTCATTACTGCAAGCACCAAAAGACTGGATAAAAAGTTGTAACTGTCTAAGTTAAGGGACTTTGAGACGAAAAAAATTCATCATTGTGTTTAACATTGTTTTTCTCTTCTTTAGCTGGAGCCAGTTGGTGAAAAGCAGACTTACAACAATTTTACTCATGACAGATCAAAACTCAGGTGTCCAAATCCTGTAAGTAAAGGTCAAGGTGCTCTCTCCATTGATTACCTCTATTTGTCTCCTTTCTTCACACTGGTAAAGCTCTTTTAAAGAGTATCTTTGTGAAGGCTTCAAACAGCTAAAATATACTCCCGTTTTATTACAGACAGGGAAATCTACTTAAGATTTAAGACAAAAAACTTTATCCTCACTGCAGTGGAAAGCCTGTCATTAAAGCCAGTTCTAATGAGTCTATGTATTTCCATTTGGTTGTTTGCAGCAAGCAAATTAGGAAGTGATGCAACCGCTCCTGATTGGTGGCTTCTTTTTTGTGTTCTCAGAATTTTCAGGCAATAGAGCAGGAGAGTGTTTCGGCTGAGATAGAGGGAAGGCAAAACCAGCTGATTGTCTAAAGATCTACCATTCCTCTCTGAGAAAGGGCAATGGCATATTGTTGGAATACTGCCCGTGGAGTGGTCTGTGGTCAATAAAGCTTTTGCTCTCTCTTTGTAGGAGCAACCTTTTCTTTCCACGCGAAGAAACAGTGGATTTGGAAATTCATATCTCAACCCAGAGAAAACAGAATCTTCAGTCCCCTACTGGGCTGTCATTGTGGCTGCAGTAGCTGGAGTCCTGGTGGGTTCTTTATTTGGCTGGGTCGTGTCACAAAGAAGAACCAAGAAGCACCAATGTAAAGCTGACACAGAAAACAACATCAAAACAACACCCCTGTAACACAAGTGGAACACCTTTCTCTGATGAGGCTGCTCTCTGGTGAGGCACAGAGGGTAGCAGAATAAAAAACCTGTTGGATATGAAGCTTCTTGGTTGCCCAGGGATTTTTGGGCCAAATAACATTGTTCAGTAATGTACTGTGGAGTTATCTTCTGCAGACCAGTCGGGTGGAGGATGAAGTTCAAAGTCTGCTGTGGTTTTGCACCAGCTGGCAACTAGGTGCCACACACCTACTCACTCAGTCCCCCTCACTCCCCCTCAGTAGGATGAGGAGGAGAATTTGAAAAAGGTAAAAACCATGGGTTGAGATAGGAACAGTTTAATAACTGAAATAAAGTAAAAAGTAGAAATAATATTTGTAATGAGATGGGAAGTAACAAAAAAGAGAGAGGAATAAAACTCAAGAACTAGTGCTGCACAATACAATTGCTCATTGCCTGCTGACTGATACCCAGCCCATCCTTGATCAGCAATCAGCCCCTCCTGGACTTCTCCCCCCAGTCTATATAGAGTAAGCATGACATTCTGTGGCACAGGGTATCCCTTTGGCCAGCTCAGGTCAGCTCTCCTGGCCCCTCTTTCCTCCCAGCTTCTTGTGCTGGCAGAGCACAGGAAACTAGAAAGTCCTTGGTTTAGAGTAAGCACTACTTAGCAACAACAAAAATATAGATTTGTTATCAACATTATTCTCATACTAAATCCTAAACACAGCACTGAACCAGCTATAATGAAAAATATTAAGTCTATCCCAACTAAAACCAGGACAAAGTGTTAAAAGCTTTTTCATTCTGGGGTCCAGTTCTCAGTTTCATGAATATTACTCAGGATGTCAATTGCTTGCACAAAGCAAGAACACTTGTTCATGCATCTTGGCTTCTTAATTGTGCATCTGTCCTTTTCTCTTATAAACCTGTATTCAAAATGTTAGAGACAAATCCGTGATTGCAACCTGGTGTCCTAGTTTCAAAGACAGGTGTTTGCTAAAGAAGGCAGAAGCCTCCTTTAGAATAGGAGAATGTAACCCCCTTCCCTNCACAGCCAGTCGGGGAGCAAGGATAGAAGCACTCAGTTGGAGACAGACGCCTGCAGTGATGGCAGATCCTCCCTAGAGCTCCAGCAGCCTCTGTCTCTGGATGTCCAGCCGCGAAGAAGAGTGCCCTTCAGCTGTGCTTGGCTCTTTTTTAAACTCATCCCAGTATCCCTGCCCCCCTCTGAAGGGAAAAAAATCCCAGCTATCAGGGAATCCCAGAGAAGGCTAGCCAGCGCACCCATCTTCTAGCCAAGTCTTTGTCCCTCCCTAATCACCCACCATCAAGGTTCCCAAGCAACTAATCACTCGCCATTATACCCCCCAGCAGCTAGAATGGGGGAAAATTCCAACACAGAGAGCTAAACATAAAAAGTATCCCAAACCCTGACACCTGGTATTCCCCAAAAGTAAGAAGTGAGATGAAGAGCAGCTGCACTTTCACGTTAGATTCCAGCAAGGCCATCTAGTTGAAGGTACTAAGGTGATTCTAAATGGGCAAGTACAATGCTATGAAAACATCTTTAAGCTGACTTCTGAGCAACTTGGATCCACACGGCATCCCTGGTGCAGTGCTGGGCAGCACAGAAAGAATAACTGCAGGCTCTCCACTGCCTTGGACTCCAGGGTCTTTCCATCTGGGAGTGGGTGTGGAGCTGGGCCATACCCATCACTTCTCCTCCAGGGCCAAATAGCCCAGGGACAGTCCTGTATCCTCCTGCCCTCCCATGTATTGGAGCTGGTTCCAGAATGAGCCTTCCTGTGATGCAGGAATTTCTTCACTAGCATGTAGTAAGGGGGTCTAAACAAAAATGCAGTACCTGCAAGCTAGCTTGGCTTAACCCTTCTCAAAAGGCCCTCTGTTGTGTTCAAGTCTCCCAGGCTGGAGACTCCATGGCTATTATCCATAGGAGAGTTTGCAAAGTTGTTTTCCACTTTTTGTTTTGTTTTGTTTTGTTTTGTTTTTAATTCTGGTCAGGAGCTCAGAGATCATCCTTCTTGGAAATTAGATTTTCTGTATTTTAAACCTGCAGGCCAGTTCATATGATGTCTTAGTACAAAAGATACTTCACAAGTTCCACATGATCTTGTTTCCCAATATCATTCTTATTTCCTATGTTAAATACTTTACATTTTAATTTTATGGAAGCCAAAATGAGGTTTGCAGTGGTGCAATTTTTTGATGTGTACTACATTTCCACTCCAGAAATGCAAGCGAGTAGAAAATTATAGTATTTCCAAGAAGAAAGTGTTCTGGGTTTCCTAAATTTACTATTATGCCTGCAGAAGATATTCAGACTCCTCCTTTTTCCATTTCACTTCTGTCATTGTCCTTGCTAAGGTAAAAAAAGGTGGGCAGAGTACAAGTTATATAGTCAGGTTTCAGGGGCTGTAGTTGCTCTCACCTCTTCTTTGATCTACTCTCAAAGGTCAGGCTATTAATAGTAAGACTTTTATTTACCTGCATCTTATCCACAGATGCGTGTCTGTGAGCTCTACATGCAGCACAAGATGGGGATATATTTAGAATGTAAAAAAGAAACTCTTGCATCTTGTTCCAGTGCAGCACAGGCTGCTCTTCCTGTCCCTCTCTTCACTCATTAAGTATCTACCTGATATTTATTTGAAATACAAATATTGAAAATGGAAGCAAACACAGCCTTCAACCAAGAGACAAGATTTCAGTCTGTTCCATAGCACCTATGCCTCAGACACATTGAAAAATATAAGCCTCACATCTGAGAAGCCTAAGCAAGTATCCAAAGGCTGCTATCTCCTCTCATCCCTAAATGTTGTTCTTGTGAGTTGTCTTCCCTACTGGGAACTTCGATAGCCACTGCTCATGCAACTCTTGGTTTAGGAAGAAGTAAAAAGATAACAGTTCTCTACAGAACCTTTCATTAGTACTAGCTATTTCAAAGGAAATTCAAGAACAGTAGTTCAGCACTGATTTACCTTTCCAAATCATGTGTGTGTGCAGGAAGTAGGGTGGGAGTCCTGGAGCATGAGTTAGAGTTACAAATGCTGCAGCCTCTCACATCAGGCTTGTCCTGCCTAGAGATGGGTACAAGTGCACCTTGGGTTTCATGCTTGTGTCTCCTGCTAGTATAATTAAACATCCCCTTTTCTCACTTAGGAAGCTAAATTCTGTTCTGAGCTTCTAAACCCTAAATTATAAGAGCAGCCTGTTGAGAAGTGAGAGGAAAGATGGCTCTTAGCTCATTCACTATCCTGAAGGATTCTTGAGTGGAAATAATTCTTGTGCAGGAGCCTGGGTGATTCTGCTTTGGACTGCAGTTCCCTGCAGCATTTAGCCCTCTAAGGAATGCTGCCTTTACTGACACTTTTGGGAACTGGGAGACCATCAAACTTAAATTATATTGGCTCTGTTCTGCTAATGTAACAGGAGACTTCCCCTATTTTTCTGTAGTTTTGGTGTAGCTCTAATGCACTAATACAGCAGGAGCTGGAGCAGGAACTGGTGGGCTTCTTATTTAGTCTGTGGAAGTATGTCCTGGCATCTTTCTTCTGTAGACTAAAGTATGTGGTGAACTGCATTGGCATTAAGAGAGATCAAGAATCATGCAGTTTGCAGCTGTTCCACAAGCAAAATTATTTCTGTGATGACATTACTGCTGAACGTTCCCTCCATGCTTATTAAGCAGAGGTAATATTAATCTGGAATGAATGACAACTGATTAGGTCTGGATACTCTGCATTCAGTATCATGTTAAATCAGGAAGTAATCTTACCTGTCAGTTGTCCATTCCTCCCTTTTTTCCTGCAATGCATGCCCTTAGTTTCAAATGCCCTTATGGCGTTTTGCTTCAGTGGATGCGGAGTAGACAGATTGCCTGCTGAAGCACAAAAAAGAGAGGCTTAGAAAGAACTTCAAATCTGTATGGAAAAATGGATGAATTGAATGTTGTCTTAGCCAAGGTCTTGCCCACCACTGAAAAGCACCTCTTCTGCGTGAAGTGGTTTTCTAACACCCTGAGAAAACAGGCTTTATGAATGCTTCCTCTGGAGAAGTGCCACAGCTCAGCCTGCATGAGCGGTCACTGTCCAAAGGACCTTTGTGGGTACTGGCCAACAGCTCAGGTTGTCAAAAAGGACATTGGGAGTAAATGTTACACTGTTCCCTGGTCTTGAAAAATAATCTGTTCTTCAAACAGGGAAGAGATGAAGCCTAACAAGTGTTGGCAAACATTTGCCTGTAGCTTCAGCAGTTCTGGAATTTCAAGTTCTGACCTTCTTTGTTACTGCTGATGGCCCTTCCTCTCATCACGGTACAGTGTCTGCATTCTGCTTTGTAAGATCTAGGGTCAGTTTGCCCCAAAGTCCATTTTTGGTGCTCAGTGAATTTAGGGAAGAGAGGGAAAGTTCAGAAAAAACATCTGCAGAGAATTTTGTGTGGCTCTGGAGATTGCTAAATGTTTCCTCCCACCACCTTCTAGGTGGTGAGATGTGCTAATGACAAATGATGTCATTTTAACAGCTAGGCAGTATGTGATAGCCTGGGACATCTGGACAAGAATTTTGTTACTTTGAGGGATATTTAGCTAAAATGTTGAGGTGAAACAACCTAAAGAAAGGAAAAGCTCTGGATTTTTAAAACTCTTTATTTGTGGGATTCATGCTCCCTGTAATATTTTAAGAATTTGCTATTGGAGAAACATAGGTTTGCAATGCTTGCTTTTCCGCCACCACCCTCACCCCCTTTCCCTTTCTTTGAGAAGGAAAGTATCTGGGATTTTAGGATAAGCAGGACAAAAAAAAACTATCCATAAAGTGGTTCATATATTACTTAAATAAAACAAGTTTTCTGGGTATCATAGACCTTTGAGCACAAGAGGGACAGATGCTCCTGTGAACTATTGTGTTAAAACTAATTCTGTTTCAAGTACCCAGTTTGCTCAACCAGGGATCTGAGAAGCATCTCTAACAGAAGTCCAGGAGTCTGTATCGAAAAAGGGGATGGTAGAAGAAGGAGGAAGAAAGACCAGCACTTTTTAACTTAGTATGGGCTGAGTATCTTCTATTTAACTGTCCTTGCCACCACCTAACTTTGGTGGACATCAGATGTTTCATTGTCTTTCTGAGACTGGTAGATTTCTCCTACTCATTTTGAAAACTATTAACTTTAGCTGCTTTTGATGACTGTTCTAGCACAAACAAAGAGAACAGTACCCCCAAGGGAAAAGACAGAAAAAGCACAGGGCTTGAGCAGTTTTAGAAAATAAATCAAACTAAACACAGGTGAGCTTATTTAAGGGGTGGTTGGAACTACTCACTGGCTGTAGGAAGTTTCCTTATGTCTTTCCATTTCTGTGACCTATGAAACTGCCACTCATGATGAAGTCATAACTACATTAAGTTTACTGAGAAAACAATGTTTGCTGAACTGTATGGGTTTTCCCTAATTGCAGGCCTTCCGAAGAATTTGTAGAAGTTGGGTATGGAAATGTGCTAATGTCCTCTGTTGGATGAAGTATAGGATCCATGAATGTGTTTCTGTGGTAAGGGACTTGTAGTTTCCAGGCCTCCTGCTTCCCTACAAGAAAGATTTAGTAGTCCCTTTGGACTAGTGGTGCTGCAGGGACATGGTTCCATTAGAGGTGGTCAGGAATTCCTGCCACTGATCCATGGGCTGACCCTGGAGTGAGTTATTTCAGCTGGAGAAACCAGCTCCTTCCAAACATCTACGAGTGCTTCCAAACATCTACAAGTGCTTTGTCATTGGTGTAAGATTTATTATGGCTATGAAGAGAAGGGTCATGATACCTTCAAAGTATCTCTATCATAACATCAAAGATTTTATAAAAATTCCTTTTGGTGTTAAAAACTAGCCATGGAGGAAAACCCTTCAGCTACCATTTGTGTTGCTTAGGTGATGGAAAGCACCACCTGAGGGCCCCAATGGGCTTAGGCAGTGATAGGAGATCATCCCCAAAGTGAAATAGCAGTCAGGGTTGCTCAGCAGTGGTTCAGTTTAACAACAGCAGGGAAGTTGGGCCTTGTGTAAGGGCTTCACAGTGGGTGGATGAGGCAGAAGATACTCTCTGTGTTCTTGCACTGGTTAAAGACACAGGAATTGCCTGGTTCAGCAGCTTTCCACCCACAAGGGATTTACCTGCACTTGCCAGGTTGCCCACAGGTATCCTCTGAATCAGCTTTCAGATCAAAGTAAAACAGAGGAGTTAGAAGTAAGTGGGGAGGACACAGCTGGTATAGATTAGACAACAAAAATCAAGGGTGCATCTTCTAAAAGTTTCCAGGTTGTCTCTCTCCTTAGCTTTCTCAGCAATCATCTTATATTACTTCAGCATCGACTCTGGAACCCTCAGAAACCTTGCCTGTCTGCAGGTACAGCCTCTAGGGCCTGGGTTGCAGCAGCTACTAAATATCCCACAGGAAATCTGAGTGCCTATACGAATAACACAGTGTCCCTGAGTATTCATCCCAGAGCCTCTGGGGATCAGAGGCGCTGATGTACCCAGTCTGTGCTTCCGAGACAGCCTCATGTGGAGGACAGATAGCGAGATGCTCACTGTAGGCAAGAAAAATAACACCTCCGGGAAGGCACAGAAGCAGAACTTCAGGTATCTAAATGTTTTTAAAGTCCCAAACTAGAGTTCAGCGTGTACTCTGAAGAAATGACATGCGACTTTGTGGAACGTTGTTAACAGGATTAGACGTACGTATTGCATCACTGCATCATCTACATAAGCTTCTTGTGCATCTGAGCTGAAAATGCCACAAATGCCACTTAGCCTTTGACATAACATTTATCTATCACGTACTTGTTTTGTGGCTTGAGCTGACCTTTTCCTGCTGCTGCTCCTACTGCTGTAGTCAAACAATCTCTTCACCCTTTCCCCTACTTGAGACCTTCTTTAGTCACAGCTCCCAGAAATCTCTGGTACAAGGTAAGTAAATAAGGCAGCCTGACAATTAGGACATTCCCCTGGCTGTTACTTATTCAACAGCAAAATAGTTACTGCCTTTGTCAAAGTATCATCTAGAGAATTTTACAAATATTTATGAGGATAATTTGTGTGTCCTAACATTTATGTGAGATAGCCTTATTACCCCCCAACTAAAGATGATGAAATTTATGTGCAGAGAGGTGAAATGATGTTCTCCAGGCTACATGATGAGTCAGTGACTGAGCAGGAGATTAAACCCAGCAGTCCTGGCCCCACAGACACAGCCCAGTTGTGTAACCACTGTACAACTTATCACTTGATCACTAAAACAGAGAGACTGGTTGCTGTGCCAGCTTAATGCCTGTTTTCCGCCTTAGATTGAATGCAAATACTGCAAAATATTGGCAGTTTGTTCCACGGGGTAGAGAGGGGTGGTGAGCAGCGGACTCCACTGAGGATCAGGTGTGCCCCGATGATCCATTTACACAAAGAGACACTGAGCGCTCGGCAGCGCTGTGGTGGAAGCCCAGGCCGTGAGTATCACAGGGTGGGGAGCGGAGTCGACAGGGAAATTCACTGCCCTCCCATCGTGCTCCCACTTGTGTTCCCACACCCAGTAATTAGCTCACCAGGTTCCACTTCCATCCTGCAAGGTGCAAAGCTGCAGGTTGCACCAAGCTCTGAAGGGATTCTTGCACCTGAGTAGAGTAGGAAGAATCAGGATTTTCAGGGGTCTGATCTCAGATCTTTTTACATGATGATGGCATGTCCTTCAGAACAGAAAAAAGTGTATCCTATTGAGAGGAAATTAAGTTGATAAAATGAAAATCTTTTCTTGTGCTGTTCATCTGTTAGTCTTTCATTTTTCACTTGATGAAAGAAAAATGATGGGAAGAAGTGGACCTAAAGTGAAAGTTTGCATTTCAGAATGTTATTTCAAAGGTTGTTTAGTTTCAGAATATTCAGCAATGCAGGGTGTCTGCCTTTTGACTCATTTTCCAGTTGAAAGCATATAGTTGAAAAATATTACCGATTTGGAACCTTTTGATTTTTTATATTGCCATCCTGACTTTTGAAATGGGAAGTAACACTGAATCATGAGGATATCTGAGGAGAAAGAAATGTTGTTTCCTTTGAATAGTTCCAGTAAATGCAAAGCTGTTTTTTCAGTGTTTAAGAGGCAGCTTCACTGCCAGGCTAACTGCTGTATTGATCAACATGAGCTGTCTGTACCAAGTAATTTTGCCAGCTATGAGAATGACCACAGATCAAAACCACTGTCATGCACAATAATCATCCATGCTGCACGACAGTACCCATGTGTAGCTCTAAAACCAAATTATCAGTAGCCATCTTCAGCAAGAAACCCTGCAGTGGAATTGTTGTAGCAGTTGCAGCATATGTATGACCACAGTGATTGGGTAAGCCTTTCCCACTGACTCCAACAGCAGCTCAGAATTAAACAAAAAATACTGTGGAAACAGGGAGTTTGTGGCACTCCCTGTGCTGCTCTATCTCAGGGAAGGGAAGTCTGCTTCAATAGGAAGCCAAGTATTGGCTGTTTGTATCCTCCACCCTGTGAACAATACCATGGAGTTGGGAAGTGCTCTTGGGTGTCTTCCCACCAGACCATTTTTAGCAGAAGCCTGTAGCTTACTTGTGTAGCTTTTTTGAGTTTTGAAACATCCTAACTTTTTATGAAAGAAGTTGTGAGTTGGGATGAATCTTCTTGATGAGAAACAGGGTTGTCCCTGCAAGTTACCAAATCCTAAATTGTCGTTTACCTGTGTGCTATCCTTTGGTCTTCCTTTGAGCTGCCCCAGCGGACTGTTTGCTATGCCAATCTAACTATGACTTGGTTTGGCCCGAGCACCAGCTGCCTTTGGTTTCTTTTATTTCACTGAACTGGACAAGCAGAAGCTAAATGTTTCAGAGCCTGCTCCCTGTGTGAAACCGAAGGAATTCAGAAGTGTATTAGAAAGGCATTAGCTTCTCCTTTTCCCTCTTTTTTTTTTTTTCCACTGGAGCTCATCCAAATGGAGCACAAACAAGGGAAGAATAAATGCAATGTGCTCTGCCACCCTGAAAGCATGCGCTGACGTCAGCTTTCATGAACTGGCACTTTAATCATTGCATGGGGAATGTTTCTCTCTTCCCCTGCAGCCTCCCTTTGGACTTCTCAGTGCACCAACATTAGCATTTATGGCAAGGAAGATTTATTTTCTTTGCTGGTTAAAAGGGTAGTAAATTCAGAATGTTTTCACAAACTGCTAGAGAGAGAGCTCTGGAGACCCAAAATCCTGTAGGCTCAGTCTAGGTGCATCAAGGGCAGCAAAAGGGCAAGCTTCTTCCTGGATGTATTTCCACTTGCATTAACAGCTAAGCTGAAAAGCAGGGGGCTCATCCATCAGCATACACAGAGAAGTTGTCAGCTTCTCCAAGCCAAACTGCACAAAACACTCTCAGGGAGGAAAAAAAGTATAGGGTACCAGACGCAAGGGACAGACCAGTCAGGGATCTCCAAAGGTCTTTTTGAGGCATATAAGCTAAATTTCTTCAGAATTAAGCACTGAAAATTAGCAGACTCATTTTCTCTTCTTATGTCAGGCCTCAAAGAAGCACCTTGCTCTCTTCCTCTGCCCCAGTCTTCCTGAGAGGACAACAGGTCATTGGACTTTGACCCCCTCTCAGAAGAGCAAGGAGTGATGAATTCACTAAAGTGTGTGAGGAGCATTTTAAGCCTGATAAGGAAGAGCTCTGTGGAAGTGCCTGGCATTTGTTATCTTTCTGCTGGGATCAAGCATATTCTCCTCCTCAGCATCTATCATGGCCAGTTGTATTTTCTGTATGTCTTCCGCTGTCCTTCACACATGAGGGAGCATGTGTGAAGCAGGAGTAGGATGCAGCCATCCTTTCTTGGCTGGTTGCCATAGGTAAACCCAGAGATTAAATCCTTCCCCCCATACCCGACATAGCGGCCATCACAATACAGAAATTCAGGGCTGTTCTCAGCAAAGCAATTCACTGGGGATTTTGGTAATTATGGTATGGGGAGGTTACCTCACTCTATACATTCAGAGATGTGCTGGGGTGGGGGGGAAAAAGATGACAGATGTTAATGATGCTAGCAGGCTATTCTCAATACAGGTGCAGTAAGTTGGTCTCATCAGCTGCTTTCATTAGGCTGCCTGCTTCACAATAAAGTGGTTTCCTAATTACAGCCTTCACTTCTTGCTCTGTCCTGTACCGTCCTGCGTCATCAGATGCTGCTGTTTCCTTTACACTTGCTGGAGCTATCTGCAGCACGGCACTGTCTCAGTGTTAAGGCCCCACTGGCCTGTGTAATTAAAGGAGGATTAAAGATGGATTTGTGGCAGCTACGTTCTTATTTTGTACCTCTTGCCTGTTGTGGTTCTTGCTTCTTACAAGGCCCTAGGTGACTAAAGGGTTGCAGACATTTAAAATACACATATACAGATATATATATATGAATATATACACACATGTATATGTGTATATATATCCCAGTTAGTGATGCATTTCCCAGGTGTCCAAAAACTTCTATAGTGCTATGTAAGAAATATATGAAAGATATAGAGAGCAAGTAAAGATTGTCAGGAAAGCTAGGATCCACTTTTAGTCTTCCTCCTAGCTCCATCTCTAACACTCAAAAAAATCCACATGAAAACTACAGCTATTCCTTCCTACCAACTACACAGCCACTGTATTTTAGTCTCTTATCTTTAAAAACAGATACCCCCTCTTAGTCACCTTCCCCTCAGGAAAATCAAATTTTCTCCAGTTGAGCAGCCAGCACTATCAGCTCAACTCAGACCATCACACAGCGTGAGCTGTCTGCTGGAAAACTCTAAGAGTTTTGGGGAGTTTAATAATTAGTTTGATGTGCTTTTTTATTTACTTTTTTGGTTTGGAGTGCTTGGTTAATGTTTTCTAAACTTTCAAGGCTGGAAGTATTTTTTACTTTTAAATGGGAATAGGAATTTTCATGTAATTACAGAGTTGTGGGAGCAAGAGCTGTAGGAAACTGCACCAAATATTGTGAAATTCATTATATAATTATCACCACGTTCCTGACGTCAGTTCATGATTTGACTTGCTAATACTGGAACCCAGGTTTTGTGTTCCTGGCCTCAGCCTTCTGCTTGCTGGCCAGTTTAAAATGCAAAGGTGCTTGAAATGACCACTCTGCCCCTAATCTAATATTTTCATATTGTCTACTGCTCCCTGGAAGAGATTTGATGGTACAGCTCTTCCTGCAGTTCTTTTAGCATAGGCTCACCTGGGGCCCACCAGCCTTTTGCAGAGCTCTCATACCACCCCCCCTGGAGTGAAATAAACTACGTTTATCAACCTCGTTCTTTTGTGATTACAAATACATTATAAGTACATTTTTGCTCATATAATGCAATATGCTTTTTCAGCACACCTTGTTGGATATTGCTATGCTGATTAGAATTGGACAGAAAACAATAACCAATTACAGCTATTGCAGGCCAGTAAAAAATACAATTCTACAGAAATTCATGTTTTGTAAAGTTTGGATGGTAGTGAAATGTCTTGCTTTCACTTTTGGAGACTTTTTAGAATAGATTTCCTTCTTCTGTATGAAATGTTTGTTTTCATAATGACACAAAAACTTCAGAGGCAGACTCTCAAAAAATTGTTTCTGCATTATGATCAATCCTAAATTATTTTCCAGGAGGTTGCAACATTCAGATTTATTACAGTGTGAAAAGAAAATGCATTTCCACCTCAACATTCACACAAGACAGGTCTTATCCTCTAATAAGCTCTATTGGTGGTAGGTATTCCTGGTAAACTGGCACCATTCTGCTCAGAGCAGAAGTACAGAGTGCAGCAGTACTTTTCTGATGAGGATGATGCAATTGAGATCATAGAGTATTTGGGCTGGATGGGACCTTTAAATGTCATCTAGTCCAACCCCCTTGCAATGATTAGAAACATCTTCATCCAGATCAGGCTGTTCAGAGCCCTGTCCAACCCAATCTTGGATGTGTCCAGGGGTGTGGCCTCTACCATCTCTCTGGACAACCTGCTCCAGTTTTTAATGACCCTCATCATAAAAGAGATTTTTGCAGTGTTATGATTCTCCCCCAATATTCAAGCTGTTTAGATCAAAGACTGCCAAAATTTGGGCTGCTAGCACCCACAGCAGCTTCTGCTGCAGTGCTGAGCCCTTGCCACTTTCATGAGGTTTGTGACATCCTTTGGGACACAGGCCGTGGTTAAGGAACTCGGGTGGATTCTTGTTTGGTTTTTCTGCAGTACTAAGTAACCTCAGAAACACTTGATGACTTCATTGCAGCCAGCTGTTCCTGTATAAAGAGTTATTTAAAATACTGTGTCCTGAAATACCCACATCTTGATCCAGGGAAATAGTCCTATAGTATTTCTCTGCAACACCATATAATCAAGGGAACTGCCTGGCAGGTGACAAGCATGATGCCTTCTGGAGTCACATGGACCTAAAGTCATCACTAGAAAGCAGTGGAGAAGTGACTGTCAGCATTTCTGCCCTTACTGACTCCTGCTGGGTAGCTGGTTCTCCAGGATGATCTCATGCAATCAGTCTTAGCTGACCATGTGGACTTTATTGGCTTGTCTGTGCTGGCAAACTTTCATTTCCAAGAGCAATAGCAACTAATCACACAGAGCTGCAGACTGATGGCTCACCCTGCTGAAGATGGATTCAGATCTCTCCTGACCTGCTCCCCAAAAATGAATGCCTGAAACCTTTGTATCAATCCTGCCATCTGCCTCATTTTTGTTTCATGCTTTAAGAGAGAAATCTTTGTTCCCTTCTCCTCACTTTGACAGTTTTTCCGGATGAAAGAACTCCAGGAAGAGTGGGACCAAGCAGAAGTCACTCGTGCTGTATATGCAGCTGTCTGCATACTCCCTGCACCTGTTTGCCCTCCCTATTTCTGGCCCTAAAAAATCCTAGGAATTCTTCATTAAAGGTTGGTGTTTTTCCTTCAGCTATCTCCTGACAGCAGCCAAGATGACCATCTGTCTTTTCAGAGGGAGAAGAGAGCTGGGTATGGTGTTTTCCTTTGTTTTGCTGTTCCCCTATCCATGGCCAGAGCTCTTTCTGAAGGTGTCCCCAGTTTCTTCTTTGATCTGGGCCACGTGCAAGTTGCTGTTTGGGCTCTGCTCTGTGTCTTTCCATGTGACATGGTGACCTACATACCTGTTCTTGCCGGCAATGCATCCTATCCTGGCTTATCTGACCCTCCCTTTTCAAGGGTGATAAAGAGACATCTTTAATTATCTTTACTGGTGGTTTCCACCCACCAGTCCCCAAGATAAATGTGGTGCTGTCCTGCATCCCTGTTTGTGTGTTTTTGAATAAGAACCAGCCAACCTAAAAGGGTTTCCATCCAGGCATCTCCGTGGAGTCTTAAATCTTAATCCATCCGCAATCTTAACTAATTGGATTTGTTCGTAGAAGAAAGCTGACTGTGGTTTGACTTTCTGCAGAGCAGTTAACAAAAAAAAAAAAAAAAGGAGGGGTTGAGGAAGGGATAGAAGCATATTACATTAATGAAGAAAAAGCAAACTGCATCAGAGCTTACCCTGTTGTACAATAGGTATAGACATTGCTTAAACTTGCAGTGAAGGTTTTGCATGAATAAGAAAATTAATGGCCTACATGGTTCTTAATATTCCTTCGCCCTTGTAGGTTAGTTATGCAGGGAATAAGCAGCATGACTGCAACGAGTCACACTAACTTATGCCTTATTTCTGCTTCTAGTACCATTGCTCTAGTAAAACTTAGAATGTAAAATGCTTCTTCTCTTCAGAATAGCTTGTAAGTCCTATCTTATTTTTGCAAGCAGCACTGAAGAATTGGTAAACATAAATAAAAACACAAGTAGCCAGGGAAATCCAAACTCAAGAGGTCAAATAACTCATTTTAGACCTAAGAGTCAAAATCAGGGTAACAATATACATATCCACTAACAACTGAGGTACTGTGCCTATCATACTGCTGGTATACTGGTACTGTCTGCTGCTCTCCCTGTCTCCTTGACTATGGGACATCTGCTACAGTTGCATAAATTAAGCTCAGATGACCAAAAAGCAAGGTTTAGCCAAAGAAACTGCACCCCTGTGAGCAATCCAACACTGCCTAAAATGCCACCACATCAAGAATGAAAAATACTGCATGCAGCTCCTTTAGCAAAGTCTGTAGTTCACATATGTTTTCTATTTGTTGCCTCAGCTTCCCCTCCCCCCCCACCAGCCCTTCCCCTTCCCCGGCTGGAGACGAGCAGTGGGTGCCCAGCTGTGCCCAGTTATGGTCAGAGACAGGGAGGGGCGGGTTGGAGTTTAGAAACGGAGCAAGAGGTCAGCTGTTTGCCTTGGCTTAGAGATAGGGCTTTGTTTCTGTGTTCTCTTTTGATTTTTACCAATCCTGGAGGTTGTGAGACTGATTCTAGCTTATTCTACACTAATTCTGTACTGATGTTATGTCACTGGATCTTGTTTCAGGAAAGTAAGGGAACCGTGAGCCCTGCTCCCTGTAATAGAAGGGGTCAGTCTGAGCTTGCTTCCTGCTGTTTCTGTTCTCCCCTTTGATGGATACCAGTGTCAGGCACTGAGCCTCAGTGTAAGCCAAGCCCTGCTGAGCATCAGAGACCTACTTGAAACCATGAAATTTAGGAGAGGCCTATAGCGGTATCATCTTTTTGAGCTGTTTTTAGGAGTCTTGGAGAACACTGGTCTTTAAATGAAATTTGATTTAATGCATTTAGGGCCTCTGTGATTGATGGTGTCTATAAATACCATTTAAGCTCACAATAGAATTTTTAACATGCCGTTTTCAGGAGGTGGTGAGCCAGGGTTGGTGCCTCACTCTTGCAGCAGCTTCCCTTGGCTGTGGGGTGACCCTCTGAGTGGCATGCCCTTGGCACCAGGGACATGTGGTTGTGTGGCTCCTCAACATCCCCTCCCCCCTTGTTTTGATGAAGCTGTTGTCCAATGAGCATGCTGGGCAACTGAGGTACACAGGACTACTGGGGAGCGCATCAGGGGATTTCTGTGCTCAGAGGACAACTCCAAATCATGGAGAAAATAACCCAGAGGGCAGCACAGGCAAACGGGACAAGTGCCTCCAGCAAATAGTCATGTGTCAGGGTTTGGGATACTTTTTTGTTTAGCTCTCTGTGTTGGAATTTTTCCCCATTCTAGCTGCTGGGGGGTATGATGGCGAGTGATTAGTTGCTTAAGAACTTTGATAGTGAATCATTAAGAAGGGACAAAGAGGTGGCTCTAAGAAGAGTGCAGCTAGCTAGCCTTATCTGGACTCCCTAATAGCTGGGATGGTTTCCCCTCAAAGTGGGGCAAGGATACAAAGACTAGGACGAGATAAAAGAGAGCCAAGCACAGCTGAAGGGCACTCTTCTTCGCTGCTAGACATCCAAAGACAAAGGCTGCCAGAGTTCTAAGGAAGA
This sequence comes from Pomatostomus ruficeps, assembly GCA_013400735.1. Lineage (NCBI taxonomy): Eukaryota > Metazoa > Chordata > Aves > Passeriformes > Timaliidae > Pomatostomus > Pomatostomus ruficeps. The sequence continues at coordinate 30,862 of VYZT01040863.1, forward strand.
TCTGCCATCACTGCAGGCGTCTGTCTCCAACTGAGTGCTTCTATCCTTGCTCCCCAACTGGCTGTGACCGTGACTCCATCAAAGCTGCGTGTTTTCTGCCGGCTCTCCATCGCCTGCTCCAAGGTCTCGAAGGAAGGAGACTCAGAGTTCCCGAGCCCTTTTCTTCCCCTCTCAGGGGAGTCATCGTACCCCTCCCTGCGCACCAAGAGTACCAGTGCCCCTGCCAACTGTGACTGTGACTTCATCAAAGCAAAATTGCCAACAAAAGCAAGAGGAGACTGTCCGTGGGTTTGTGTGTTCTTATTTGTTGTAGTTACCATTGTTGTTGTTTTGCCTGCCTCATTATATATATATATATATAGAAAATATATTAGTAAAGGACTGTTATTCCTCTTTTCTCATACCATTGCCTGAAAGGCCCTTGATTTCAAACTTTTGCCAATTCGGAGGGAAGGGGGTTACATTCTCCTATTCTAAAGGAGGCTTCTGCCTTCTTTAGCAAATACCTGTCTTTGAAACTAAGACATCATGGAAGGCACAAAACAGGATATAGGGACAGGGAGGAAGAGGTAAGATTTCTGCCCATTCTTGCACCCCTTTCTCAGAGATCTTGATGGTTTTATTAATAATATTAATCCTTTTTTGGTGAAGGAGAGGGAAAGCATTTGATTGAGGGGGGAAACATCTGATTATGTTTCTGTGTTTAAGAAGGGAAGTTTTTTGATGCTGAAGTAGGAAAAAATAGTGGTTTACTGTATTAAAATTGGCAAGCACTTAGTGTAATCTACTGATCAAGGCGATCTTTTTCTGGTACACTTGTAAATCATAAATTCTCACTGCAGAATGGCTCCTGTGGCATTTTGCCAATTAACCTTTGTGTGCTTTGATCTCACTTTGACTCCAGAAGTTCAGGCTGTTCCCTGGCTTGTTTAGCTGTTGCTGTTAACAAAACACTTGCCGCTTGAAATACACTGCGCTTAACATCCATGTATTTCTTACCCTTCAGGTCTCTGAGCACATGCAATATTGCTGCCTTGTGGATCATAGAAAAAGCCTGACTCATTAGTGAAGAGATATTAAATAAACATCCCCAAAGAAAGCAAACAAGCTTGGCCATTATGAAGACTGCTTTTCAACCTGAACTGTGCTAGCAGAGGCATAGGAAATGAGAGCTTAGTGAACGGAAGAGAGGAAAGAGGAATCAAGCTATGTTCACGTGGAGCCAAGATCTGTATCCCCTGCCTGCCCTGCAGACTGGCACAGCAGTCAGCACTGGGGTGCAGCTGGCAGGAGTGGGGACCTGCTCTGCCTCCTGTCCTGCCTTTCCCAGAAGCCAGATGCTGAGGATGGGACTTGCAGAAAATCTTCCTGCCTGGTGTCTGGCAACAAGCAGGCAGCAAGCACAGCCTTTCTGCAAAGCACTGCAGCCATGATGGCTGATGTGTGCACAAGTCCATCCTCATTCCTCCTGGGTCTCATCCAAGTTCTGTCTTTGGTTTACCCCTTCTCTTTTCTTCACCTTTTAGGAGTATAATATATGATATTTACCTTTCTCCTTCCTTCCCATAGGCAGTTCTGAGGCGAAGGGCTGAAACCACTAGTTATCGTAAAAATACTTGGAGATAAAAAACTTAACCACAAGCATTAAGTATTCTTAAATAGGTTGGATATATATTTTGCAAGTCATGTGACGTTTATTATTTATAACTAATTACTATCTGACAGTTCAGAAATATGAAAGACAATTTGCTCCCCATGTTCAGGGACTCACAGTTCACATGAGTTAATCTCAGTCTGAAGTCTAAAAAAGGTCACTTTGCAATCTGTAAGCAGCTTTAAAGCCTTCACAGGCCTTAAAGCATCAGGCTTAGCCAGTGGAGAAAAAACTCTCCTGGAACAAGGTAGCTCTGGCAGCAGAGAGCTAGAAAAGGGAAAGAGCTGACAAGAGCCAGCTCCTACTCTTGATGCAGGTAGAGGAAGTGGAGGTTTTCTAGCGGCAAAGCATACATGTCTGATTTTTCACCGCTTCAGCTAATAATTGTCACATTTATTTGTTTCAGGCTCATCTTCATTTGACCAAATGGAAAATGTTACATTGCCCTGTGGATACATGAAACAGTCAAACCTGCATGTAGTCCTAGCTCCACAGAATCTTGTACTCTGTCCTGTCCCTGTCATTGTGGCCTACATATCCGTCCATTCAGCCACCAGCACCTGTTTGCTCCTGCTTTTTTTACTGCATCCACATCAGCCAAAATGTGCTACAGAAGTTCTTTAAATTCAGGTTTTCTTTCCATCCAAACCTCCAGTAAGCACCCATGCAGAAAGATGAGAGCCCAGATGTCTCCTGTAACACAGAAAATGGCAGAAACCTGTTGAGATGTCTCTCAACATACATTAACTCCCTTTCCCTTCCCCACACTGAAAAAGTGCAAGCATTTCACTTTTGTAAAGAAGGTGCCTGAAAACACAGTCCCTCCCCAAGACCAGTTGCCCTGTGGAGGATGTGGACAGACACCCCTTTTGCAAACAATGGAAAAAGTTACTGTGTCTCCTGACTTCCCACAGGAGCAGCACTTCTACACCTGCTCATGACTGAATTTGTGAAGTAAGCTTCCTCTTGCTCCATTTGGGCTGAGGCAGCAGGAGTGTTCCCATGAGATGCTCAGCTGGAAGATGAGCCCCAGGCCATGGCCAGGGTGAATGGCAAGTCATGGGGCAAGGCTGGAGGAAGGTCAGTCTCCTTGAATCAGCACTTGGATCCAGGAGTAAGCAGCTTGTCCCTGCTCATTTGATATAACCACCTCCTACTAGTTCCCTTCAAGTGGAGTTTCCCCCCATGCTGACTTGCACATATAAGGTGATTTGGGACAAAACCCCACCTTGCCACCTCTCTCCTGGCTGCCCATCCTTCCTTTAAATGCCTTGCTGGGTTGCAAAGCTGGTGCCAGCTGTCAGCATTGGACTGTGACTAATGTTCATTTTCTTGCACAATAGAATGCTCGGCTTCTTATTACCTAACTTCAACCTTTCTGCCATCTTCTCATTTTCCTGTTTATTTCATATGTCCATTGCAAGTGATTAGCTCTTAGAAGTAGGAATTGCTAGTCTGGTTTCTTCAGGAAATAGGGTGATCAAGTTCTGTACATCCTCAGATAACTGTTGAACACACCACTCGATTTAATTTGGCTGCTGGAGAGTAGGCTTAAAGCTAATTGAATTCCTGCAAGTTTTGTGCAAGTAGGCAGCCAGCTGGAGCAGAGAGGAACCCTGGAGTCACATGCCAGAAAGAAAAGTAGCAGATAAAATGTATCTTAGTAGTTACCAAAAAATTCATGAGGGAGATACAGTAGTTAGGCATCAAAAAGTGCCTCAGTTTGTACCTCCGAATAATCATGAGAGACAAACCCATAAGAAGCCTGGACTCTTTTAGTGTTTATTAAGTTACTTTTAGGTTGTTTGCTCTGTGATTGGGACAATAATTTTAGATGCCTGAGAGGGACTTTTAATGTGTTACTACAGACCATGAAGAAAATAACCATAATAATACTGATTAAGGTAGACAAAGGAAATCTCATCACCAAAGGTTCATCTGGCAACTGCAGGGCACAAAATCTCATCCCACAATTTTGGGTTTTTTTGCTGGCAGAAGATTCTCAGCCCTCACCCACTCCATTCCCCTTCCATGGACAGCCTTAAAATTAGCCAGATGATGTGTAGACATGTGTAATCCCGCAAGAAATGAGCTGGCTTGCAAATGGTAAGTCCTGGATCTAAACCTGGCTCCAGGTTTCCAGCTCCTGACTGCTTACACAGCAAAGGTGGTAAGTACAGTACAAAATCAGTGTGATTTTTTGCATGGTGACACATGCCTGCTCAGTACTGGACAAAAAGGAGGATTTAACCACAGATTAAGTCTATTTTTTTTTTTTTTTTTTTTTTTGTAAAAAGGCACTGTTCCATTGTAAGGCAATTCCATAAAAAAAAAAAAAATAATAAAAATGAAAAGGCTTGTGTAGCAGTTTGGCTGACAGGTTTCATGCAGTAGTGCCATGTTACAGAGATAAACATCAGTGCTTAGCTTACAGATTGTCTCAACACCTGGAAGGCTGTTATAGAGACAGGCTTAATAATTAATTGCTATTTCTCTGAGGCAATGTACCCTGGATCTCTTAAGGTGCATATTGCACACCAGGTAACAGGAGGAGTAGGCGAAAGAGACAAAAGCATTAGAAAAGATAAAAAGACTCAGATCAAATGACATTATTCCTCATGTCATGGGGGAAATGGGGCTATACTTACCTGATCCTGCATGGAGTTTGCCTGGAAGTGTTTTGATATACCTGAGGTCAAAATACTTGTATTCCAAAGTTGCTTTTAAGTAAATGACTCTCATACAGCTGGTGGCCGGAAAGAAGATGGAAACAGATAAATTCCTTGATATTACTGTGTTGGGTTTATGTCATATCACCATGCACAGCTGAAGCTATCGAGGAGATGGTTTATAATCAGAAAAATATTATATCTGGAAATGATGTTGAAAGGTCCCTACAGGATATGTTTGCTGTATGTACTAAATATTTTTCTCATCTATGTTTAGCAGTACATTTTTCTGTGAAAGCTATAAACCTAATGAAATTGAATGGTACAGTGAAGAGAAAAAAAAGAAAAAATATTAGTCTGCTGGGTTTCTTAATGACTGTTATAAATAAAAAGCCCAATTCAAATTAAAACACGTATAAAATTTATTTTGTGTCCGAGGATTCGAACACGCAATGCCACGAACGAAAACAGCACCAAGCCCAGGGTTGGAACTGGGTGAACACAGGTCTGACCTCTATCGTATCAGACCTCCCTCCGTTCACCCCGTTTGCTTCTAACTGTTCACTTTTATACAGTTTTTCTCATATAGTCCGGATATAGGGTGTTGTCTTTGCCATCCAGCATATTCAAGGAAGATTCTATTCATGGAATCGGGGTGGACAAAACGTATCCTGCTGTTGATTAATCCTTCATCACCGGGAGCTATGAGCTGATGGCGGTGATATTCCTTATCTTGGGGCCATTAATGCTCACGCCGGGAGGGGGTCCTCGGTGATCACATCAATCATCTCTGCCGGGAAGTTTTCTCCGAAAAATGTAGATAGCAGGGGTTTCTTGATGAGCTGACAGTCTCTGTAGCTCTGTTTTGTGATGCAGGATGCTGGCTCCTGGGTTTGCTACAGCTTTTTCAAAGGCAAGTTATGCTTGTCTTTAATACATATTCTGATATTACATATTTGAGCACGAATTTCATGTCCTCATTCATAACAATGACCACGACCTAAACCATAAAACTGGGCTGTATTCTGGCAGGAGAGGAGCACTAACACCAATTTCTATCTGTGTCTCAGGCACCTCCCCTTGTCAGCTGCCATCACTTACTACCCTACTGGGGGCCTGTGTGCTATGATAGGGGTACTGAGAACAAGAGTAATGGAAGCTGATGGCACAGAGCTGCACATTCTGGTAGCAGTGTTGTTCTGCAAAGTCCAGTACAGAGTGTAATCTGATCATACAAGCTTATTTGACCAAATGTGTATGTTTACTGATGTAAACATTCTTAATGAAATTGATGAAATGAGGGAAATTATGAACACATTTAAGATATCTACAAGGACAGGACTAACTGCTGCTGCCTGCTGTGCTGGGTTTAGGCTGCCAGTGATCAGAGTGTCTTTTGTCATTGAGCAAATCCTATTGGCATCCTGGGCAAGATGCAAATCCTCTCTCTCCTCAGGTTTTTATTGCTGAGGAGGATCTTGATTTCAGTGAGTCAGATAGCATTCATTTGTGAACATGTTGGCTCAGACGGCTTTGAAAAATATGTTTCCTTATGAATTGAAGCTGGCTCTCAAGCTTCTTTGGTAAGCACAGTGTACAAATTGAAATACTAATCATGGATCTGTGCTGTTAAACTAGTTGTACAGGTGAGTCTGATGCTATTGGTTGCATTTTCCCATTGCTACTTCAAAAGGAAGAAACTCCTGAGCTAGAACAGGGGTTTAATAGAGGAAATTATTTGGTATTGCAATGGCCTGTCTACCAGACTGTTGCTGAGGAAAAGCTCTGTTGGTAAGCTTCCTCTTGGTTTGTGTCCAGATCCTCGAAGTATAAGTCATCCTAAGCCAACTGAAGAGTACTTTTAGGCTACCTGAGTTTCTTACCCTGTGCTTTATAATAACTTCTGGTAGCTTTCATCTGTTAATGTGCAATGGAAAACCATTCTAGGCTGAAGCACAGCATTTTTCAAACAAGTTTATAAATCTCTTCTCCATACAACTTTTGAACTAATTCATTTTCCATGGCATAGAGATTTTAAAAAATGTAATGGCAAGCTGTATGTCAAGATGCAGTAGGAGCAAGATCAAAGTGTGTTTGTGAGGATGAAGGAGTCATCTTTCCTGGTTTTGAAAAGCAGCAAATAGGTTGTGTGACTTCATAATGTCTGGGGTTTTAAGCAAGTTCTGGAACATGCAATTGTGAAAATTTGTAAAAGTTGAACCCGTTTCAATTTTGGTTTCATCTCAATAAAACAGATTTTTTTTCTCTCGCTCCCTTAGCTAAAAGGGCTGGCACTCTTACTATCCACCACTGTTCCAGCACTAGTGATAACATTCAGCATTTGCTGAGTACTTTACATATTTCCACTGTTGGGAAAATATTAGCTCATTAAATCTTCCAGTATTTCTGTAATAAGAGCAGTCATTAGAATTGTCTTTACTTTATGGGCAGGAATAAGGAAGAATGGAGAGTTTAAGTGACCTAACCATAGCAAATTAGCAGCAAAATTCAGATGGTGCTATTGATTTCTGAATATCCTCTAAAGACTCATGAAAATTATTCTTTACTCATTCTGCTGAATAGTTGAATAACCTTGAGCCTTCTCTTAGGTAAAAAAAAAGAAAAAAAAAAGGGGGACTGGTGTGGACTTGGGTCTAATAGGTAGTGGGATTTCAAATTTCTGGAATTGATAGTTTTTTCTTGAAAACTCTTTGACACTGACTGTGAGGCACTGGAAAAATGTTCAGGCTGTTGAGTTTTCATGTCTAACTTCGCTAACTCTTGAATGGAGTAGTAAACCCATACCAGAAGGAGTTATGGGTCTTTGCACATCAGTGTTTGCAAAGGACACCATTCCTGATGGAGCAATGGGGAAAGCTGCCCAGTGGTGTGGTCACTTTCCCGTTGCAGAGTGTTTGCTGTGCGGAGTGGTGCTAACAGCATGGGAAGGGGAGTATGGACCTCCTCAGTCCCAGCAAACCTACCCCTCTACACTGAGCCCCATGGATGGGAGGGCTTAGGACAAACTAGCTTTGTGTTCATTCATGACCCTCACCATTCATACAAGATCCTGGCTTTGTGTCATACATTTCCCTGGGAGGTGGATTTAATAGGTGCTGAACTCAAAGCAAAGGCAGGATTAGATTTTCTGTGTTGTCACTCATCTGACTCAGCCACTGGCATGTGACTGTGCTTCTCCCTTATCTCTATCACCGTTGCCCTAGGTGGGCTCCTCCTCGCATCCTGAAACAACTGCTGCCTACATTAAAACAAAAGATGCTTCAAAGTGTGGGAGTGCTTCCAAATCAATCCAACTTTTTCTAATGACCTAGCTCAATGCTTTCTATGAAACACGAACTTTTAAAGTTTGCCACTCCAAGGCCATCTGTATTTCACATTGAGGCCTGTGCAATGATTTTTACTTGATTGGTACTGATAAGAAAGGACCCTCTTTAGAATTTGATTTCCTCTGTGGAGTTTTCTAGGAACTGGAGTTTGGGTGATTAATTTTATTGGGACAGTAAATTCTAAAGGAAAGGCTATGTAATTCTTCAACAATGCTTCTTTCTGAGATGACAGCACAATAAATTATAGGTGTACAGCAAATTCCTAAATGCAATCAGTTGACTCATTATGCTGGGTGGATGGAATTAGAGCAGTGGTGAAGGGCTGGGTCACTGAAGTCACATGGAAGCTTTACCACTGCCTTAAGTCAGCACGGGGTAATCTACTTGTGATGAACGTTTGAAACTAAAAGCTCACACTGAAAAAAGTTTCTTTTGTCAAAGGCAGCTACTCTGTGTTTCTTTGACAAAGAACTCTTCCAATTAACCATATTTTTAAAAGTTTGCCTTGTGGGATCAAACCATTAACGTGAATCTTAAGATTTTCATCATTTTAGTGATAGGACAAGGGGGAATGGCTTTAAACTGAAAGAGGGCAGATTTAGACTAGATTTGAGGGAGAAATTCTTTACTGTGAGGGTGATGACGCACTGGCACAGGTTGCCAGAGAAGCTGTGGATACCTCATCCCTGAAGAGTTCAAGATCAGGTTCGATGAGTCTCTGAGCAACTTGGTCTAGTGGAAGGTGTCCCTGCCCATGACAGGGGGGCTGGAAATCAATGATCTTTAAGTTCCCTCTCAAACCAAACCATTCTGTGATTCAGACTTGAATAACAGTCAGTGTCTGAGGCTTCAAAGGAAAAGGGTTTTAAAAAGCCAAATAAAGATAGCTGGAATAGGTAATCACACAATGTCTCACTGCATTTGTCCCATCATACATTAATTCATGTATATTAAGTCCAGCAGGGACTGTTATGATCATCTATGCTGAACTTCTGCTTATGTTGTATAATTTAACCTTTTTTCCTGCATCAGACTGAACAACCTGTGATTGCACAAGTATGTATTTTAGAAACACCATTAATCCTGATTTAATCATTGCACATCATCAAGAATTCTGCAAAAAACCAGCTTTGGAAAGCTATTGATGGGATTTTCCTAAATGTAACCAGGAGATAATTAGTGTGTCCAGGGTGATGCTAGAAGTTGTTAGCTAAGGATAGGGAACAGACCCAGGTGAGCACACTCCCAGCCTGTGCCATCAGTATAAGAAATCCTTCTACTCCAACATTCATAGGATGTTCTCAATCAAACTGAAACACACAATTTGTCTTTCTTAAACCACTGGGTGTTAGTTTCATTAAGTGCTTCTGTATGTGAGGCTTCACTGTGGGATCTCTTACTGTTCTGAACTGTGTTCTAAGGTGAAAAGATGCTTTTTAAAAAACTAACAGCCAGTGTAAGACTAGGATTCAGAAATGCTTAATTGGTTTTGTTGTCCTTTAAGTGGCTGAACAATTAAGTAGCTGTGCTGCAGTCAGTCTTCTTTAACATGAGGCATTTTGGATGTGAGGAGGCAGGGGACACAGCTGCTGGCTGCTAGGCTTGACCCCCTAGCTTGTACTATTTATATTTTTGACAGAATTAATCATCATAAGGCATGTTGAATGCAGGGCAGGTACTGATCAGAAAACAGAAATTTATTGGTACTCTTTCTCTTACTCAAGCAGATTTCCACTGTTTTTATGCAAATACATCATAATTTAGCTCATTGGCTCTGCTTTCTAAACAAATATAAACAATCAGACATACTCCTCTCTGTCCTTTTAAGGGGACATAATGTGTGTTCTTAAGAATTTGGGCCACAGGTTTTGAAGAGAAAATCTGCTTAGTGGCCTAGATATTCATAAAGCTGCTAGCAAATATAAAGAGAGAGATGAATGACAGATGTGCAGATGCAGTTAGGAGAAATTGTTACAGGCATGAGAGTTGTTTGTCACTGAGCGTGCTCCATTGCTCACTTAACCCACTTGCAGTGTGCTCTCTGTAGGGTTTCTTGGGGACTGAATGATTTTATTCTGAAGTCCAAGTAACAAGTATTACAGGGTGAAGGTCTTTGATACCAAAGCTAATAAGAAAAGGAAGGGGGAAGGAGAGTAAGAAAGGGAGAGCAAAGTCTTCATATATTTATTATAATCACAGCTTGAGAACCACTGAGCTGAAGCCTTCCCTAACCCCTGCCAGTGAGGTTTCCTTGACAAACCTACAGAAGCAGCCAACACATTATGGTTGTGGACACTTCGTTTCTCTGACACAGAGGCAGTTTTGGTGTCTAAAGGCAGGTACAGTATTTTGGCAATTTAACAAAACAAACAAACAAAAAAAAAACCCCAAAACCAAACCAACCAACCAAAAAAACCCCACAACCAAAAGCAAACAAACAAAAGCCCAACCAACCAAAAAAAAACCCACCCTCCAAACAACTCATGATTTTACTCATTTAATTGTTGATTAAAAATCTTTGTCCAAAACACCAGCTGAGGCACTCATTTTAAACCTCAAATCTTTTTCACACTTACGGGTTTGAGACTAGACTAGCCCACCATCTTTTATATATAGGCAAGGTTCTTTAATTATTTTTTTTAACCTCACTATTTGCAACATTGAAATATGTATTAATTCTTTACGCCAGCTTTATCTTCCAGTAATGATACTGGCATAGTCTTTTCACAGCCTTTGAGTGTTTGCTGCAGAGAAACTGATTCTGAATCATTTTTTCTCCTTCTTGGCTTCTTTATGGTTACTTATTAGGTTAAATCAGAAGACAAAAAAACTTTTCCGATATTTAATGGGCTTTGATGAGCCATAAATTTAGACTCACCTCATGCTTTCAGTGTACTGGGAGTGAGGACTCACATGGGCAAGTGACTGTGAGCCACAGGTTTCCTTTGCCTGGATTAACAGCGATAGTAACATAGAGATCAATAGAGATCACTATTCAAAAAATAAACATTCTTAAAAGGAAGCCATCATAGGGATGCATGTATCCCTACAAAATAACATTAACTCAGTCACATCAGGCTGTATAAAATATTGTGTTTTTCAGAAACTGCCTCCAGACAGTATAAAGAATTCACTGTATTTATTTGATTACAATTCTCTCCAGGAGCACGCAATTTATTGTATTTTAAATCTGGCCACCTACCAGCAGTGAAAGCCTGTGCTTAGAGAAGCCCAGTTTTCCAAGGGACTAAAAAGCTGAGCTAGCATGCTAGTTCTGACTAGGGTAGAGTATTGGCCTTCCTTGGAATTAGACCATATGATCAAATTTTATCTTTGTTCATCTGATGAAGCAATACGTAGCACAAAGATTGTGAAGCAAGTATGTTTAGTAATTTACAAGCTGCAAATGTGTTGCAGGATTTGATCCAAAGCCCACTCTGGTCCATGGAGAGGAACGGTATCTCAAACACAGCTTGAATGAGAGAGGGACAAGTAAAAACAGTGGAGAACTCCAGGAAAAGAAGAGCAAAGGAAAAAAAGCAGAATAAAATGATGGGCTAATCAGCACTATGTCACAGCTCTCCTTTTTTAATCCCAGTGTATGTTTGACACTATTTATATTATTTTTGCATGTATTCCCTAAGGTAAGGCCACAGATAGGACCTTACCTGTTTCCGGAAGAGAAGCCTCCTGCACTAAGAGTTTGGCCAGCTGGCTGTAAGGTTCTCCTGTCCACACCAAACCGTGAAAGGAAGATCTGCCCTTTCCCTACCTCAGACTGCGCTTAAAAGACAAATGGTCCCTCCCAGGACTGTAGGCTTTTCATTTGTCTGCTGTTGTGCCACAAAACCTCTCTTTTGTCCTCTTCTCATTGAGGATTCAGCCATGGCTCAGAAAAAGAGACAGCCAAACACTTTCTTTCGAAGTTCAGAACTAATCTTAACATAATCTGTTGGCACCAAAAAAATAACTTCCTTGAATAAGGTCGAACAAAAATTAATGGAAATGTTTATCTGATAAAGTACCTTTTTTTTGTTTATGGAATTATTCTTCAAATCTTTGCATGTTCTCAATTTGCCCTTCTTTCAATCTGAAATTCAACACAGGTCAAACAACTTTAACTTCCGTTATGATCACCAAACTTTTACTTCAGTGAACTTTCTTCCTTGAAGCCAAAGTTGGTTCTGTCTTTCAGCCCGTTTTATTTCCAGCTCCAGTCAAATGCATCAGATCTTCTTCAAGTACACAAAACAAGTATTTGGTCCACCGTGAAGCCAGAGTCACTAATGGTCATGGAATTGCTCATCAACAAGATGCGTGTTTGCAAGAGAAAATGCTACTGGGAAAAGTGGCATGTTACTTGAGTAAATCTCCCTTCAGGAGGCCAGGCTGCTAAGGCACTGGAAAAGTAGGGTACTCAGCAAGAGAGAAGTTTTTGGGAGAATGTGTGTTCTGCCAATTTGGCATCAAAGTTAGTAGATCAATAGGTCCCTGTGCCTCTCCCTCCAAAAAATATTTCTTTGTTAAAAAAAGAACCAAGTAAATGATGAAAAACTGCATAGTGCTTTCGCTGGGATGGGATGCTTTGGGGTTTTATTTTATGTTTTGTTTGTTAAAGGCTCTAGGCAAGTGATATGTGGCACCACAAAAATATGAAATGACAGCTGCAGAGTAGGGAAAGGGACATTGGAGCATCTCATTTAGGAATACCAAAGGGTAAACACGGTGCTGTTTTACCAGGCTGACCTGTGCTGCTCAGGTTGATAACAGTGCAGACCATGAGCCAGCCTTGAGACATGGCTCCTATGTCAGGTCTGTCGTCAGCCCACGTTTTCCATGCGGAAATGCAAATCTTCCACTTGCCTGGGCTCTTTCCCCAGCTTGTCTTCGGGTGCCCTACAGCACTGAAAACACACCCACACCTCTGTGGGAGTGCATGCCTCGGAGGTGTGCCAGTGGCCTCATTTACGTCAGTTTTGTGTCCCCACCTCTCGCCCACACTGGAGCAGAGCTGAGCCACTGGGGCGTTACGGCTCACATCCAAAAACTCAGGACAGGGACACATGGAGACTTGTTTTCAAGTTTGGAGGAGATTTTAATCTGTTGTTAAAACATTCAGTAAACCTTCATAAAGCTCATATTCTCAAAATTATTTATTATTACTTTTTATCAATTATAGTGACCCCCTTGATTTGTCATGTGGGAAGTAAACAACTGCTTTGACTAGCTATACTCAGATCAGGTTGGAGAAGGTTTTAGTTCATTTCATTAATCACACCAGCTGTATATTGCTGTTCATGTGATGGGAAGGAGCAGAAATGGCTGTTCTTAAGCATGAGACTGCACCGGTGCTGCTTCCTTTGAGACAGTTTAAAAAGATGTTCTGCCCATGTCTTGAAATATGTAATGACACCTGTACTTTTTATTAGGTTAGAGTTTAGAGTTCTTAGAGTTTAACACCACTAATACCTGGTATATCATTTGGTGGGGACACATACCTTCCACTAGCAGCAGAATGAGTTATGTGATTTATAGAGGCAAGTTAAAAGTTTGCAGTGAAATGGGAATTCTGAATGTACTGTGGTATGTGCTGTTCTTATCTATCAAAGGTTGAAAAGGACAAATATCAGAATTTGAGACTGGATTAATGTATGCATGCACAGAAAAAAATGAAAGAAAAAACCCCTCACCCAACTTTGAAAGTACTTTCCCAGCAAAAAATACCATAAGGCACTATAAAAAATCTAAACCCATGTGTTTTACTCCAATATGCTGTAAAATTAATTAAATCTGGTATAGTAAGAGGGTGGAAAAAATCCAATGCATTGGGTATTGATTGATTGCAAGTAATTCAAGAAACATATTTTCTAACTTAAAAAGTTGGGAGAATTAATCTACAGTAGACATTTATAAGAAATACATGTAATGCTCACAAAAAATCTTCTGGCTTCCATCAATGTATATAAGCCCTGCTGGGCCAGCTTCTCAGCAGCACAAGCAATGGTAATCACTCTGAAATCAATGACCCAAACTCTGACAATTTAGACTGGCTACAGGTCTGCCTGTACTCATTTTTCATACAATAAGTACAGAAAGGGCAATGGTAAGACTACTTGCCATGCAGGGCAATTGCTTATCTACCCCGATCAAAAGGGATTATCCCCAGATCAGAGTCAGATGATTAATTCATGCACATTGTTCAGTTCAGGGTCTTTGTACTGTGGTCAGCAGCCCATGAAAAGCCTGAGTGGGATGGAACACCACCTCTTCTCCCCTTGGCTGCCAGGTAGTAACAACTTTCTGTCACTACTCACCTGGCCCAGATTCCTGCAGTGGCCTGGAGCTAAAAGATACATAACCACTAATGAATCTTTGGAATTGTGTAGTTCCCACTTCTACACTTGAATTATACATTTAAGGCTATTTACCAAAATTACACAGTATTCTTTGAAGACAAAGGTTTCTGCTTTTCACAGACATAATTTTTTATGTCCTCTCTTGGAAAATTGTAGATGGATTATGTAACTGTTTGGGTCTTTATTATTATCTGTACTGGGAAATCAGTTGTGCAGCAGAGGATAACAGCAAACCCTTAGAGCAAAGAGGAGATGGTACTCTCCTGTGGTGATACAGATGACAATGATAGATGGTAAATAGACAGTCAGAGAAAACCCTACTGTTAGCCTAGCAGGACTGACCTTAAACAGCTATGTAGACTCATATATGTTTTGCTTTCAGCCTGCCACAAAAGCAAAAGTAATGGGTGCAATACACATGGAGGCTGTGTGCCAGCAACAAAATTGCATTTGCATCACTTTTGTTTGTGTTTAGAAAAAATGCTCTTGGATCCATTTGCTTGAGTAGTGAAGCAAGAATTTCATTATTTCAATGTGAGGCTCTGGCCTGAACTGGAATATCAGCCACTAGTCCTTCACTGTTTTTGCAGGCACAAAACAATACAAAAATATATGCAAGTGTTTGACTTCTGATGGTCCTCTGAAAACCTCAGTCACTGTATCTATTGTGTATCCCATGATTGAAAGCACATGCCAACGCTCCACTGCACTCCTGGTTCCTGGTTCAGCCTTTCAGTTTGTCCTGTCTGTAGCTATAAGTGCTGGTGACAGGGATCTCTCCAAGGATTATCGTCACGTAAAGCCCTACAGAGGTCACAGTGACACAACAGACTCTCTTTGCCAGACGAAGTACAAACGCACCATGAGTCACAATACCTGCCTTGGATGAGGCATAAACCCTATCTGTGGCAAGTAGCAAACCCCCAGTGCTTTCTGTAATAAAGATACAATGCCTAGTTTAATTCCAGCTTGGCTGTTTACCTTGTCCAGTCACATTTGCCAGTGGTCTCACCAGGATGTAGCACTGTGCATTTCCCGCTTTCACTTGCTTTACAAACTGTTCAGCTGTCACACTGTTAGCTGGTTCTTACAGCACGGCCATGGGCATTCTCATGTCTGGGAAATTAGCAGAGCTGATTGAACTGCTCCACATCACACTGCAGAATTAATTGCACCTCAGAGAAAAATTAGGTTTCTCCTTTAGGTCATATAGGCCCAAATCTACCTCCTTTGAGTTCAGTAAAAAACTGTGACTGATTTCAGGGCAGATCTGGCTCCAGTCCTTTATTAGTAGATGGACTTTGGATATCAGTGAGTGAAACTTGCACTGGATGTGTAAGATAGTATTGATTTTCTATGGGACCTCATAAATAACTTTCTGTGGCTTCTTCAGGTCCTAGTCTTGCCAATTATAAAAACTTGTTATTGTTTTCTGAACATTAGCATAGTTGGGGAAAGCTAGCAACATTCATGGGAAAGAAAAATAATTAAAATGTGGCAGACTATTAGGAATGCAAGACCAAATTACTGTCTATTAGGGAAAATGAATCTGAGTGTGCCTAATGACATCCTTTAGAAAGTGATACTCAGCTAAGAAGATGTATTGTCATTTGTATTGATAATCTGCTATATTAATGCTTGAAAATAGTTTAACTTAAGCAATTTAAAAAATTTTAGGGGGTCTGCATTTAAAGATCCAGTGGAGTGTCAAAGTGACCGACATTTTTTTCCCACTTGGATCTGAGATATACTTAGACTTCATGGTATCAAAAAAAAAAGGGAAATTAATATGAAAGCCTAAAAGGAAGAATGCTTAACACACTTAATTGAGATGACAACCAAAATAAGGGATGTCAGAATAAATATGTTATAATTCTAGTGAAAAATAAACTGAAATAAAGCAGATTTCACTCCGGCCCTATTAAAATTTGATGTAGTTTAAGGCAAATGAACAGTCCCTGTCCAACCACAGCTATGAAAAAGTCAAATTAGATTATACCACTCTGGATATATGGTTAGCTCATATAGTGCTAAATGGGATTTAACTTCATCTCTGATGACTGTTCAGTTGTGGTCAGCACATTCTAACAAATTTACCTTGATTTTTCATAACTGTATTTAAAGCACGGTAACATCTGGCTGGGTAGACAAGGTTTCAGTTTGCACTTGAAGGTCTTGTGTTTTGTAGGGTGATTTTAATGACATAACTACTTCAACAAAAGCTCTTGCGTAGACACAATTACACCGGGGGGGGCGGGGGCGGGGGCGGGGCGGGG
>VYZT01040863.1:47180-57990 GCA_013400735.1 Pomatostomus ruficeps
GGGGGCGGGGCGGGGAAGTGGTGGTTTTGATGTTACGGCTTATATCACTTGCCAGACTGGAATGCATCTTATAGGCAAAAAGCCTCTAATTATGTAGGAGGAGTTTACTGGCAGAACTCTACCAGCATGATAAAACTTTCAAGTGTAAATGGGAACTAAGAGCTTATTTAAGTCAGTGTGTCTTCTAACCACTTAACAAAGTATAATTTGTTTTCCAAAACCTCCCCTTCCCCAGCCACACAGTGGGTCTGACTCTCACTCAGTTCAGAAGTCAGCAGAAGGACGCCAGCCCATTCGAGAGGGAGGATCAGGCCTGATCCTTTAGAGAAAGGCTGCATTAATGGGATTCCCCCACATGCAATGCCCTGGGAAGTACAAAAACATGCAAAAAATTAGTCCTGCCTGTCCTACTCCTACTTACTTACATATTTACATGACTTTTCTCTCTTTCCTGTGTAACTCATGCCAGCGCTAACTTCCTTACTAATCGGTGCCCGGGTGCAGCTGGAACAAAAGGGATTTAAGAGAAGATGTTGCGGGACACCAGGCAGGCTGGACCCCGCACGGAACACGTTCTCCCTCACCCCGTACAGCTGTTGGCTCTGGCTGACATAACCAGCTTCAGGAGACTGCTTTCTTATCTGTGGATGGGCTGGTCGGCTAGACTGCAGCTGTGTGATGCTGTGTGAGGGTTGTCGATAGCCTGGCTCATTCTTCCAATTCACAGAGCAGATGTACCCAGGAACGCTGGGTAGGAGGTCAGATTTAAAGGATTACAGCAATTAAGCAGTACTGTACCTGCCTGTTGTATTTCTGACTGTTGACATCACTAATTTAATAAGATCTGCCTGTATCCTTTCCACTGTTCCCCCATCCAAAAAAAGCCAACGTCGAGTCAGACATGGAAATACCTATTTTGTACTTTTTCTTGCATTTGGGTTGAAGAGGGCAAAAGGAAAAAAGAGAGAGAGAGAGAAAACTTTAAGATCGCGTTCCAGAAATATTTTGAAAATCCACAGGCTTAATGAGAGAAAAGAACTAAATGCATAAATGTTGTCACTGACAAGCCATCTGGAACATGCAAGTGAAAAATGTTTTCAAAATCTTGAAAGTAAATGATCACGCAAAGGCATGGATAGTCGTCACTTGAGGCAAAAGGTGTTTAATTAGAGTCGGAAAAGTCTTTGTTCTAAGTAATTAAAGGTAAAATTCCAGAGTAGATGAGAGAAATCCAAACTCCTTAAACATTTGACCATTTTAAAGAGAAATCTGCAAGAGTGCAGGCATAAACCCACACAAGGAGAGGCAGAGGAGGAGGCCAGACTGCTTAGGCAGCTCTACCGAGACATTGCAAAGTCTGGGCAGTCGGTCCCTGTCCATGTAGGGTGATTCAAACACTCGAGTCAGGCATACAGGCATTCCCAGCAACCACAGAGTAGAATAAGCAGCCTCCAAAGCATGATGAAAAATCCCACAGGCACATCAGCGAGCTGCCTTGAATTAGTCAGGCACCTCAGCTTCGGTCCTTACTTTCAGACCTGTAAATGGATTTTATAATGGATGGTGCCTACTTTACATAGGACACAAATAATCCTGGAATCAGGGACAAGCAATACAGCCAAAGGAATGATAAGTTTAAGGAGCCTCATGAAACAGGGGTGTTGGAGTATCAGTACTGCCTGTGCTGGGCCACCCCTGGATGCTCAGAAACAGGACTGCAAGCACATGGAGATGTCACAAATCTGAGATTCACCAACCAAAGCTTTCATTTATTGGCTGGTAGGGCTCCTATGGGCATTATGGTTTTGGAATCTGGCATGGCCAGAAGGAACTGTCTAAGGAGTGTGGCACCTCGATAATTTTGGAGGTCTAACTAAAAAGATGCACATACTACAGTGATTGCTTAACATGACAAAAGGTTTTATATGACACAGTCGAATTTCCCAAGTGAAAAAAAACCAAAACCCTGGAAAAATCCTCAGTGTGCTGTGAGCTGAAAATGTTCTTTTTCATTTGTTCTGGATATACCAAAGTTAGGTATTAGTAGTAAAATCTTTTCATTCCAATTGTTTCCAATAAAATCCACACTTTGCAACAAGTTTTGCTGAATGAATGTCATGACTAAGCTTTGAATAATTTGGCTTCTATTGCATTTTTAATAGCATTTTCCAGTTTAGTGCTTTTTCCCTTCTCTGTAATGGTTGCCATTTTAACTTTATAAGCAGATTTCTCAGCAAGAGGATTTCTTATCACTCAGAGCTTTCTTATGGAGACACTCATCAATATTAGCAACCATTTTTTGAATTATACTTATAACACAATTATACAGCTACCAAGTGCACTGCATTTCTCCTCATTAACAAGATCACTCATGTTTACTGAAATTTATTTTATTGAATTTATGGATATAAGAGAGGACACTGTCAAAAACTGTATTTTTTCTCAGTGTTGGCCCAGACAAAACCTTTAAGATTCCATTTCAACTTCTGATCAGCATGTGTGAACAGACTCATCATGTGCTTTGAAGCCTAAATAATTTTCCAGCTACATATTTTAAAAGAGCTTTCTAGAAGTGGAAGTGTGATTACCTAGGACTATGTAGTGCAAACTAATCATCTAAGGCAGGTATCAAATGGTTTGAAAAACACACAGATGGTTACTAGGAATCTTTCCTTCCTGGTGGAACAGAAGAGCTAATTTATACATTACCAAACAGAAAGTTATCTCATTGCTCTCAGAAGAAAAAAGATAAATGTTGAGTCTTAGCAAAGATACTGCAGCCATGCTTCTGTCCCTCAGGAAGGAGTTAAAACTACCCAGTGGTAGCTGAAAGCCTGTTATTAACATCCCTAACCAGCCAATTACAGTTTACTCTGATCAGAAAGCACTCTTATTTTAATGGATGAGTACATGAGATCTTAACTCTGTCTCAATAACTTTTCTGGTAATTTAATTGGAAAGGAGATGCTCAAGATTCCTGGGTACAATCCCAAAAAAGGAGCTCAGCTCTGAATGAGGGATTTACACTGCTTAATTCTGACACTCAGCTTGTGTGGAGTGTTGTTTATAGAGCACCAAACTCTGCAAGGACCACACAGGATCGCACAGGTGCCACAACTGCCTGCACTGTAGTACATAGCTAACATGTACAGTGCACAAACAGAAGTGTCCTGCCTAGCCCTGCTTTGTTAAACATAGGCAACATTCTTGGGGAAGAGTAATAGCTTTTTGCTGGTTTATTGTTTACAGTGTTGGTTTGGGTTGGGAGTTTCTTTTGCTAACAATGTCAGCAATTGCTGACATTGTTAGCAAAAGAAATTTGGATGCATTTTGGATCTTACGCAAAATGCAGCTTTGTCCTTTTTTCTTTTACCCCTGTGAAAGTCATGGAAGTGTTTGTAAGAAAATGTTTTTTCTTCTACTTGTGATAGAGACTTAGTAGAGCAGCTGAAATTGCCTGGATATTCTAAACTTATAAGCACCATCCCACCAGAGATGTGTTCTTGAATGTTAAATTTAGGCTAATGGGAGGCAGATCCTTTAATTTAGCAAGCTGAGGTTACTAATACAGATCAAGAGCTAAAAATTAACAGTGGAGCTGATGTATGCTAAATGCCTAAGTGATATCTTAACCTATAATTATACAAGTTCTGTTAATAGTGAATAATTCAAATCTTCAGGGATTTCAATAGTCTAATGGGCTGTAGTTATTTCCAATTTACATTATGGTTGCTAGGTTTCATTAAAATGAGCAAAAGGCTGCATAGCAGAAGAAAATTGGTGTTTGAAGTTATCACCCAGAAATCAAAACATGAAATTTAAATTAGAAGGTGTCCAAGCAACACAATGACACCAAAGCCGAGCACTGATAATGAAAGTAGGAAGACAGGGAGTTTGCAGGGATTATTAAAGGAAGACTAGCACTACTAGCAACACGCTCTGTAGCAGCGATACCTTAAATTCCATGCTACTGTATGTAGGGAGTCCAAAACATATTACAAACCTCCATTAAGCCTTGCTACATTCTTCTGAATTATTTAAATTTTGTTATCACTGATTTGCAGGTGGCAGGCTGAGGCACGATAAGACACGTGGCTTATCTGGAGTCATGGGATGACTCAGTAGGGTGTGAGAGCCGCAGCTGGGGGCTGTAGTCTCCCTGCTAGCCCACTGATGGTACAGCCACCCCACACCATCGCTCTGGGGGCTGCTCAGCCAGCCCCCTCCACCAGCAGCCACTGCCAGTTTCAGCCTCATACCACAGACTTAAGTCTTCAGCTGGGCTGAGACACGTGAATTTGGGAGGTTGCTGCACACCAGTTCAACCAGATCACCATGGGTTAAAGCTACTGCTTTCCAGAGAGCCGGAGGGAGTTGTCATTCATCTGGATCACTGCAGACACCTGACTCGCAGTGCAATCCACAAACACATCAGCACAGTGGCAAGGATGGCAAATCAATCACAGTGGGGAGAGGGAGAGCAGGAGCTTGGAATGACCACCTCCATCCAGCGTTGGCACCAGGGAAAGCACAGTGTGGCCAGCCACGGCCACGTGTGTTTCTGCGTACCTGGGGCACACTTTTAGGAGACCATGGTGTACAACCCCCAAACCCAATTGATAGCTATAGCCTCCTCTGAATCAAGCCCACCCAGGCTTTGAGAGTAAGGCCAGGTTTTGCTGACTCAAGGCTTAAACCTGTCATTGTGACTCATTGCTGTGGTCCCCCCCATCTCCTGTTCTTGTGAGCCATACTCTATACAAGTGAACTATTTTTGGAACAACAGGGTTAAATTAGATTACTTAATAGATAATAAAAATATCACATAAGTTAATAGGAATGAGAAGTGTTTGTTACAATTTGGTAAAAGTCAAGCTGTCTGACATGTTTTGATATCTAAATTTGACTTTAAATTTCTTTTTAATTCTTCCTGAGTGTATTTTAAATATAGTGTCTCTGCTTCTTATGAGCAGATTAACAACTAAAATAAGTGTTCTTTTCTACATTATGATTAGCTATTTCCCTAATGTTTAGTTATTTGTTCACATTGCTTTTTCAAAATTCAGCCCCAAATTCCCCATTTGTATATAATTTCAGTTTCTGAACCTACATTTAAGTATCTAAATTTCTCTAAAAAGACAGAAGTGCAGACGGGTTTTGTTTGGTCTTTTAAAAAAAATTTAAACACTTTGAAGCTCTAAAGTTCCTACATTAGTGAATAAGTCATGGGATGAAGAGATATAATTAAATAGTTATTTCTTTATAAAGTAGGCCTTTCCAACAGCTTCTTTATATTATATTCTGAATCAAAGTAGCCTCTTAGATCTCAGTCTGAAATACATATATCCATTTTGCAACATATTGCTAAATATCTCTAATTTACATAAGAAGCAACAGCAAAACTCCACATATATTATGTTAGTTAAATTATTATTATTATGTAATTACATAATGGAGAAATAGCAAATTCAAACTCTTAAAATGCTGACCATGAAGTATATTAAATTATAGCATTGCCTCACCTGCAGGGCAGGTGTGCTCGGTGGCACACCCTCCATCCTGCAGACGATGGGATAAACGGGAGCACAATACATCTCTTCTCCAGGAAACTGAAGGAGATATTGCAGGCCTTTGCAGTGTCCTGAACCAGACCTAGAACCCCTTTAGGGCTCATGGCTGTATGTCTAAGAAGAGGCAATAACCTAGTGATTCACAGTAAATGTGTATTTCACTAGGTCGTCCAGAAAATTAATGTGTTTTTGTGGGAAGGTTCCCCCCGAAATTGCAGGTAAAAAGAAATCCTTCCCAAGCCTGCTTTTACATGCAGCAGACAACAGGGAGTCAGCAGGGGTGGATTTGGCTCAGGAACATATGCTGCATCCATCAGT
Source organism: Pomatostomus ruficeps (assembly GCA_013400735.1). Taxonomy (NCBI): domain Eukaryota; kingdom Metazoa; phylum Chordata; class Aves; order Passeriformes; family Timaliidae; genus Pomatostomus; species Pomatostomus ruficeps. The sequence goes on from VYZT01040863.1 coordinate 53,069, forward strand.
GATTGCGATGCCCAAAGCCCCCGGAACCTTGCCCTGCAAGCTCTGAGTACTCTCGAGCAAACCCCACCAGCCTCCCAGCAGTCCAACAGAACAGTTTACCTATGAGAATCACATACTTTAATAATTCACTTGCTGGAAAACACTTCTAGATTGATAGATGCCTTGTTACTACAGAGTGGTGTTAAACAACAACTACACAAATCAATAAAAATCATCAAATAATTAAGACTCTTCAGTCACTAAACACCCACTGCAACAACCATTAGCAAGAGGTTTGAGGGCTGTTCATAAATCTCTTTAGCATATTATAAATTCCCCATAGAGCACTCAGATGCCCCAGCAATGGTGATATATGCTGCATATACTGCAATCCTGTCCCTGTGCTATTAACTGTAACGGTTTCACATTTAAAATTGTGTCCTGGGAATATGGCTGAGGACAGAGCACACTGGAGATGCATTAGCAAGAAGAGATGTGGACAGTCAGAGCATGCATATGAGACCAGATCGTGACTCACCACATAAGCTGGAGGAACTTATTTACCTTCTTATTTTAAGTGTAACCCTCTGTGAGAAATGTGTGTCAAAATTTAATCACTTCATGGACTGTTATGTAGTCTGATTAATGATATTTAGAGAGCACTTGAAGATCCCTGGATAAAGGTTGGGGGTTTTGTTAATCTGTTATTTCTGCCTTCAGAGCTTTCATTTCTTGTGTCAGGTCCTAGAGTTTAAAGGAGTTCTTTCTAACTCTCTGCATGCACTTTGTGAAACTGGCTGCTGGTGTCAAATGCCAGCATATTCACAGGGTGTAAACCATCTGGTTTTGCTGAAACGAAATATTTCCATGTTTACTGAGGAAAATAGATGCAGACACTTCCAGTTCTTGCAGCTGTTTCTTCCTGGGAAACAGTAGGAGAAGATTTTTTTCTCTTCAAAGCAGAGGAATAGTAAGCTTGATAGACATCCTGCAAACTGCAGATCTTGCAGGCCCAAATGATTTTCCTTGTTTTGCTTCAGAAGTCCTTCCCCCCCTCCCCACTTGGGGAGTAATGCCTCAGCAAGTGTTATGCATTTCTCACATGCAGTAGGCAGTACTGTGGGCAGTAGGACAGGCTGCCAGGGGAACTGAGACTGTATCACATGCTAATAAACATAATTTAAAGAAAATAAAATAAAACAACCATTCTCACACTTTTAAGTAGTTCTGACACGAGGAGATGAAGTAACCTGTGATACATACCCCTGGTTACGCCTCACCTTCTCCTTACTTAGCATGAGGCTCTGGGGAGGCTCTCTCCAGCCTTCCAGACTCCCTAACCCACCTGGAAGCTGTCGGGATAGGGCGGGGGAGCCACTCTTTTCTAAAAAAATAAGATTTTCAATATAGGTCTTACTATATCTGTTCTGATTTTTTAAACTGTTTCAGCATTGGTTTTTGACATAAAAAAAATCTGTTTTCTGGGAACATCTAGACCTGCCCTACCCTGCCTCTTAAATATGCATAAAAGGCAGTGATGGCAAAACTACATTCACAGGAATCGAGGGTCAGTATTAATCTACAAAACAATCTTGTTATTCAAAAAATACTATTGCCAAAGTGTTGATGAGTATAGCATTTGTGTATCAATCAAAGATTTCATGATGTGTTTCAAACAAAAACTATATTAAGAGAGGCAGAACAGCACTACCACTGAACAATTGGGGCATTCACTGAACACAGACCCAGACTCCCTGGACCAGTGGGTATTTAATTGTTTATAGAAAGTGCTGCAGTTCCAAGCAGGGGATACCAAGAGAACCAGTACAGATGCAGCAGCTCAGAGAAGACTTTTTCACATCCTTGCTACATGCCTCCAAATGCAAACCACTGGCTAGAGTGGTTTGGGAGTTTTAACCACTGGTTAGAGAGTTTGGGACTCTCCTCCTCCTTAATTTCTCAGGAAGGTTGAGAAAGCCTTGGTTTTAGCTCAGTGTAGAAGAATAATTATTTTATTTTTGCATCTTAAAAGGTTATAACTGAAACCAACTATTTACCCAGCTTTAGTGTAAGTACTGAGAAACAAAAAAGGGTCATAAAGTACAACAGAGTGGGATCTGTTGATTTTTCTTCTCTTATCTCTTAATCTAAGCTTTTTGAACAAAACAGGGATAATTTATCTGCAGGTTTTGTTTATTTTGAGATTGCCTTGATACAGTTTCTTGCCATTTCTGACAAAAGAGACAGGACCTGTAAATATTTTTGTAAAAAAACTCTCCTAAGAAAATACACTGTTGATTTGGATCACTAATTTCTGTTTCAAGTAAGAAACTGGAAAAGGGCACTGAGGAGGCAGTAGTGGTTTAGCTATTGCCACTCAGGGAGGGTATGCTTGCAATTACACACTGGAAAACTAACCACATGGCTCCTACTGGCCTCTCCCTCCCATCCACATAAGAGCTGCAGTCAGCCTTGCGTTGCAGTTTGCCAAGGTGATAAAGTACATTAGAAACGAGCTATAGTGATGGGATAAAGCTGTAAAATACTGCCATGTACTGTCTACCAGGTAACTGATGACAGACCTAGGAGGGCAATGGTTTTTGAAGGTTACAATGCCATAGTAAATAACATAAAAGTGTATATAGTGCACGAACCTTGAAGTGCAGTGAGTAGCAGAAGTTCTGTCTGAACCAACATAAGGTTACCAGGAAAGAGTAGGTAGCAGCAGAGCTGCTGAATCAGTGCTCTGTAGCTGGGGAAGCAACTCTCTCAAATTCACAGCAGCAGCAGCCTGAGTGAGATCTCATGTCTACACAGTCACAGTTTAGGAAATGACATTTACTAACACATTGTTGTTTTGCCATTTTGTTCGGAAATTTCTGTCTTTCAGATCCGCCACACTGAGAACAGCAGTGCAAATTAAAGGACACCTTGAGACAGCATGTGGTTAAGGAGATGAGAGTTGACACATGGGGTATTTAGGGTAAATGACACTGAGACCAAGTAGGGGAAAGTTAGGAGCAAAGCCATCTTGGTGGACATGAGAGGAATTTTCAAAATAACTGAAAGACAATTTAGAAAGGTGAGCATTATTAATGAGATTTTGACAAGGCATCAGTCCAGTTCCTCCTTGTACTTGAATCACCAGTTAGCTGTCTTTGGCCTGTATCTGTGTATGGTATAATGCCAAAAATTACTGAACATCTACCCTTGACCAAAGAAAACGCATTCATTCAACATTAGCTATTTCTTCCTGTATCGCAGAAGACAATGAGCTTCATTCTCTGATCTTTTAGTTCTGTTTACTGTACTTGGATTATGCCAATGGGACATGTCAAGTTTTAATTCACTGAGGGAAGAACCCAGATATTTGTGTCCCTACTCAAGCTGCAAAGAAAGGGGGGGGGCCCAAACTTTACAGGGTTATGCAGCACAGTGAGGTGACCTTCCACCCAGTTAACAACCCAGGTGCAGCTGGGCAGTAGCTGTCACCCAGCCATGTTCCCAACAAAACAAGACACTGGCATAGAATCTAGAGGGAAAGAAGTGAGCTATTTTTTGCAGCTTGTTCTTTTTCATAGCACCTCTGCTTAATAAAATTGTTTTGTTGTTGTGATATGCTGCCGAAATTGTTTCTGGAACATGCTGACATGCCTAGTAAAAACAGTTGTTAGGGGATTATGTTTTGCTCAGTGTACCTGAAAGTTTATAATTCTATGGAGTTTGGGAAAATGTATTGATTGTATTTTTATGCCACAGCTAAAGATAATTTCATATCCCCATTTAATTGTCAATGCAGAATGTTCTGCGATAATGTATTATTATGTCTGAACCTGATGTTGTGATGGCTTAAAATAGCCTTCAGGGCAGTTCAGTTGTGTGAAACGAAACTGGGACAATTCCTAAAAGCTCATGAGGGACTGCAGATCTATTAGTTTTGGCAGCAATAAAGTAGTTGGGATAAGGATGAACTTTTTCAAAGTGGAATAATTATTTTTCCTAGTTTAATGAAAAATGAAAGAAAAACATTTTAGGGTCTTTTTTTAAATTTAGATTTCCACTACTAGCAGAATTTGAAAAACAAGAAAGGATAGCTGTATGTGCCTTTAGCAGATGAGTTGAAATTGTATTTCTTTATATCCTGCCCACCTGTGTAGGCATTTCAAAAGTGTTCTTTCACCTGACTGTCTGGACACCTAGCATCATCTGATACCTAATCGTGGCCCCACCTTGTCCTAATTGCTTTTGTTTTGCTCATGCTCATTTTCTTCTAATAAAGACATAAAAAACTAGGTTTTGACATTATATAAGGTGGCAGGACTTTGCTGGCTTGTACGGACTGATGGAAAAATTCAAGTCCAAGCTCACAGAGATAAGTTTCTACATCAACATCTATATTTAGGCATATAAAGGAGAGGTCTGTTTTTTCTAGAACATCTGCACTTTGTTACTTTGTCAACATGCATGTATTTATCTGCTTTCCCAGCTCAGAGTGGGTTTTCACCACCTACATTTTAAAGCAGTTCTCTGTCCATCCAAGGCAAGCATCTGTTGACAGAAGTATGTAAACATGTCTTTAGAGAGCTCATCTCAAAAAAGAAAAAAGTTCCAGAAATCACCAAAGAAGTACTCTTAGCAGGTCCAGCCGCAGTGAAACACGAACCACAGACTTTTCTCTGACAACCGCGTTAGAAGAGCGCTATGAGGAGCACAACTCGTCATTCCAGTTTCGATAGATTGTCTTTTATTTTTAATAAACAGCGAGCTCGCGCAAGTGTGGTGCCAGCGGGCGGAGGGGTGACCCCCGGGTGACTCGGCGGCTCCCGGGACTCGTTTTCCTGCCTTTTGTCCGTACCCGGCGCCGCCACCGCCGCGGCCCGAGGCCGGCAGGACACTGCGGGCAGCGGGGCACGGCCGGGCCGCTCCGCGCCTGCGCCGCCCAG
>VYZT01040863.1:58381-73490 GCA_013400735.1 Pomatostomus ruficeps
AAAAAAAAAAAGCCTCGTTTTCTGTCTTCCCTTCTTCACCCCGCTGCAGCTGCGTGGCTGAGGGGCGAGCTGGGGACGCTTCGCTAGCTGAGCTCTTGAGCGGCCTTTTCCCCCCGCCCCTCTGGTCGCGTTGTAGTCGCAGTCCTCCGTGTGTAAAATTACGTCTGCGAGCTGCGTTAGGTGTGGGGCTGTGTGTACGTGAGTGTCGGTGGGAGCAGAGGGATTTAGTGCGGTGACATTCCTCAGCCTGCCTACGGGGCAGTCTCCAGAAGTGGCTCTCGTGGATGGCTGATAAAAGCTGTGAAGGGTTTTTTATGTATTAAATAATGATTCTACCCTTTATAGTAACGAAGAAGCTGACTTACTGCTTGCTTTTGGAGAAGCTGAGGAATTATTGCTAGCGTTTTCTTTTTATTTAAGTTATGTCGTGAATGTTTAGTCTTCTTGGGCCTCTTCTCCCATTAATCTTTCATTCCACATTCAACACATACCTGGTATGTTGGAGATGAGATGAGAGTACTTGCAGGGGTATACGCTGTTCATTTATTTGGTTGCTGTACTCCTTAGATAGTTGGACCACATTGCAGAAGGCTTATAGAAAGGAATTTATGGAGATGTATGGTTTGGGAAGTGCAACAAGTTTTGTGAGGCTGAGTTTTGTTCAGCTGAGTTACTACAAAGCAGGGGGTTTAGGGCTGTAGGGACTTTTTAGTTGCTACTATCTCATCTTTTTCGATGTGAAAATTATGAGCAGCAAAATCGGTATTTAAAAATGCAAAAAGTTTTTGAACAGTTGTGCTTATATTTGTGACTTAAGGTATGTAGTGTAGTATAGTATGAAGAAACAAGTAGCAGTTGAAGTTTCTCTTTAGATCACTAATGCAGATAAAACTCCCTTTTTCTGGATGTTGAAACCCAGATTAATAGGTAGGTTTTTAAGACAAGCCAATTAATAACTTAGTAAATGCTGACTTTTTAGGGCAGAATTTTTTTTTTTGACATCAAGATACATGTATATTTATGTTTCTGGGGTTTTTGAGACACTTAAAATAATATATTTGAAAGCTACTTGTTCCACAATAGCGTAGTTATTTAAATATAGGTTGCTTTAAGAGGAGGGGATTCTGCAGTGTTTTGGCATGCAACTTGTTGGATTGTTCTGTTCCCTCTTAAATATTACTGTGCTTTTTTTTTTTTTTTCTGGAGACTGTTAAAATCTGTGTTCCATACAGTTTACATACACCATAAATACTTGCGTTGCAGCTTTGTGGCTTTTTGGGTTATGGTTCTTACCTTGTGTTTGAGCAGCCTAACCTGTGCTTTTTGTCTTCCATAATACTTTAACCTTTAGGGATATATGTATGTATAACTTCTGAACCAAGCCTTGCTTATAATTTTTCTTTTCTGTTTCTGAGTCTGTTTTGAGCAGAGATTAGGAGGATTTTCAAGGGGAATGGGGTGTTTTCTCTCTATTTGTTGCACTGCTAGCATATAGGATTCTAAGCTGTGGTTCAAACAGTAGTGTTCCACAGTGAAGTGGGTTTTTTTTGTTTTGTTTTGTTGGGGTTTTTTTGTTTGTTTGTTTTAGGGGTTTTTTTGTACAATTGGCAGCTCACATTCTGGAGCTCATACTGTTGCTTAGTTGACCTGTTCTGGTAAAGTGAGTATGAATCCCTCCCCATGCTGGTTCCACAGAAGAATTTCTGTTGACTCTTATCTAATGTTACATTGTTCAAAGCAAGTTGTTTGGCTCCATTACTCACACTTCAACTTTGACTTAAAAGGATAGGGGAACGTGGCTTTTGTGGTATAAGTGCAAGCACAGTGAAATACAGAAAAGACACTTTCATTAAATGTTGTCATGCAGTATGTATTTAGTCCTTTTGGTTGTTTTAAGTGAAATGTATGGCTTTAAGTTTGAATAATAGTCTACAGTTGTCTCTCAGTGGCTGCTACACAATTTTTCAAGGGTAGCAAATACATATCAAAAGCCACAGCAAGAGGAAACTTCACTGCTGTCATTGGGTTGCTGGGTGGTGACACCTGTTTCTGGGCTGTGATATTAACTGTCAGGAGTTCTTGCTCCTACTTTAATTAGGTTACTCTAACTTTTTATCCTTGTTGCTTCTGAGTTATATGACACATGAACTTGCCTTTTGATTGGAATTACCTACTTAGATTGTCTTACTTTCTTTATGTTTAATTGTGGTTTTGTTTGGGAGTTTTCTGTTGGTTTTTTTGTTTGTTTCATTTGGGGGTTGGGGGGGGGTGGGTTTTTTGTTTTTTGTTTTTTTTTTTTGAGGTATCAATATGAAGTGGTCTGTAGCTGGGCTGCTCGGGAGAATTCATCAAGAATGTCTTCCCAGTCCTCTAGGAGTGTGCCCTCATGCTTATCTTGAATGTATACTCACTTTGGAGATCTTCTGAGTGCTGAAAGCCAGATTGGTTAACTCTTGAGTTAAATTTGGAGAGTTTTCACAAAGACTCACCTGAGCCAGGGTGTAATGCATGTTGATAGTCTTCTAGGTCTTTAGCTTTTAATTTCCATTTTCTTTAGCTTTTAATTTCCATATTCTTTTGCATGTATCAAGTTCTTATCCTCTATCCATTAAATAAGTGGTGAATTTAGGAATAGTAAGAACTCATTTTGAATTGACTTTCTCTTGCAATATGTCTAGTACTTTGCGACTAGTTAGTGATAGCTTATAAATAACTACTGTTTGGAGGAAAGTAAAACTCAAGCATATGCATAAAGTGTGTACATAAAGTCTGAGCATAGCAATGCTTTCTTTTATTTTGTGTCTGTCTACCAGATTTAAATTCTCGTTCCTTTTGCTTTACTAGAAGAGTGAGGGAGATGCTGGTGCTCTGATGTGTGTGCCTCACTATCTTGGAGATACTTTGAGTTTTATTTGCAGATTCACGCATGACAGACAAGATTTACTGGTCATTTAAGCACAGAATTTCATAGCTTTGCTAAAAGGCTTAGAGTGATTTGTGTCCATGAAAGTGAATAAGCCAGATTTCGTGTAAAGTGTTTCCTTCTTGTATTCATATTCAGAATCAGGGTCAGGCTTAGCAGTGTTACAATACACTAAGATGATGGTCTTATTTTTGCTTCAGTGTGTGTACTTTTTTCATGTTTTTATTTTTTTCCTTCCTACCTTCCCAGCTATGCCATCTGGTGGATAGATTTTTTTCCCAGTCCATTCTAGCTATGGACAGCACAGGAGGATGCACACATGAGTACGTTAGATGTGGAATACAGAATCATAAAATGGCTTGAGTTGGAAGGAGCCTGTAAAGGTCACCTAGTCCAACCCCTCTTCAGTGAGAGGGACAGCTTCAGCTAGATCAGGTTGCTTAGAGCCTTGTCCAGTGTGACCTTGAATGTTTCCAGTAACAGGGCATCCATCACCTCTCTGGGCAACCTGTTCAGTGTTTCATCACTGTCATTGTAAAAAAATTTCATCCTTATATCTAGTCTTAGCCTACTTTTTTTTTTTTTTTTTTGAGGTGTAAATCCATTCCCCTTGTCCTATCACAACAAGTCCTACTAAAAAAATCTGGCCCCATCTTTATTATAAGGCCTCTTTAAGCATTGAAAGGCAGTGATTCAAGTATCTCCTTGAATCCCACTCTCCAATGTGAACAGGGAAGTTTTTTCTCAATGTAGTTTTTTCTCTTGGGCTCTGCAGCTGAAATTGCTACTTGTGTTTTGCCTCATCTAGGAATACCTTGTATCCCTATCAGGGAAATGCCCTGAAATTCGCAACAATGCTGAGCGAAAATGGCTCTTTGGCCACTTGGAGGCTCCATGATTCAGTAACTGTTTCATTTAGATACTCTGCAGCACAGGTTTTACTTGAGTCATTCGGAGTCTTGCTCACTGCGGGGCTAAATCATAGTATAAAAGGAGAGAAACACTGTTCTTACTTAAGATAACTGCAACTACAAAGTATTAAAATGTCTCTTAAATGCTCAGTAGTTACCACCAAAGGTATTGGTATGTAACTTTTTTTTTAAAAAGGAAGAAACCACTGCTAAACCATAGGTTGTTGCAAAGGGAACATACTATATTTGGCTGTTACTCTGTAAGATCAGATGCAGGACTTAGTGAAGGGGGCGTGTATAGGGGAATCCACTCTTAACTACAGCCTGAGGTGCCTCTAAATGTAATAGGTATCTGGTTTAGAATTTGAACACTGAAATGAATTTTCTGTTTGATTTGTCTTAGTACATTGATTAGGATGTCTTAGTTTCACAGCACCATCTTTTCTGTGCTTTGTGGCATTTCTGGTGGGGGAGAGGGAGGTGTTTTATATTTGTTTGGGTTTTGGTTGGGTGTTTGTTTTTGGGTTTTTTATACCAAGCTTGATACGAAGTTTTTTGTGTATATATTCCATGTAACTGTATTGGTTAAGTACCGGAGACACTGATGTGCAGAAGTTACAGGCAGCAGCTTTTTGTATCATAACTTTGGTAACTTCTCTCCTTGGTACTTCTCAGAAGTTATGAAGTAACTTTGTAATTTACCTTTGCCTTCCTTGAATTTTAGGAGTTTTATTAGCCCTGCTTTAGGGGAAAAGAAAGTCAGCCTTTGAGAAAGAAGCTGAAATTCTTTGTTTCATGCAATTTTTATGCTAGGTTAGCTTTCCAAGTAGACTAGGAGAGGAATTAATATCACTGTATGATACAGCATAGTGAGAGGCTTCTACCTTCTGTTTTGCTGGTTGCCTGAGTTTTAGGTTCAAGTGTACTTAAGCAAACAGTAAATACAGAACATGAGATCTTGCCCTTCAACATTGAATTCAGCAATTCTAGGAAACACATACGATACAGAATGACTGAGACCTCAGTTAGTTTATGGAACTTCTGTGTAAGGAAGCAGGTGGTCCATGAAAAGCTGAAAGAATGGGTAAAGGTTGGTGTAGATATACTTGCAGGTTTTCATGGGCTTACTGGGGCATCCCCTAAAGCAACTTTACATAGTTGTTTCTAATAAAGCTTCTTCTTGAGTATTAATTTTGCTGGATAGTAATGTACTTTAAGAATGTAAATTCAAGTTTGGGTAGAACAATGCCACTTTATTGTTAGGGGTTTTTTTCCAATTAAAGGCTTGGGCAGTCTCTTACTCTGCAGTGAATTTGTGTTTGATGTTAAATAAGCCTGCTAAAATGAGTTCACAAACAATCACTGTTCTTCAGCAAAATACTTAATATCAAGGTCATCCAGTGAAGGCAATTTTAGAAAGACTTTAAGGTTACTTGCATATAAAAGCACAGTTTTTCAGGCAAAAAAACTCCCAGAAAGACTGATTCTTCTGTTTTTAATGGGAAATTTGGGTGATGTACCCTAGGAAAGGTACAGGGCTTTGCTGGGTACCCTGCAGAAGAGCTGTATATTCAACAATACGTTCTTGCTGAATTGAGCAATGCTCTAATGGGTTCATTTATATTATTGTTGTCCACCAGTGTAACTCGTGAATGAGAGCCATTCTGAGCTTAGTTCTGTCACAGCAGATCTGAAAGTTTAAAACTTATGTTGCTGGCTAAACTCTCTGTTTTGCTGCAAGATAGGGAGTGGCTGCTTCTGGATGGCAGCTGAACAAGGTAAATAGCAGAAGATATTCTGACAGAGTGGAAGTTTTGCTTTCAAAATTGAGAGTTGCTTTTAAAATCCAATATAGGATTCCTGACTTAAACTCACGAAAGTATGTAATTTGGATTTAAAATATACTGAGAGCAGATAAATTGAGAATATATTTCCAAAATCAGTGTGAGGACTGCTTGTTTTTTTTCCCAAGTCATAGGTAATGTCACCTTTAGCTTTCAAATCTGTTCTGCTCCTACTATTGACAGGCTGTTCAACATTTGCCAAATACTCTGAAGTACTTTTAAGTACCAAAAAAAAGTAGTGAAATATCAGAGTTGTTAATCACTAATGATTAAACATCCCACAGAAAGTGGGGGGAGTGTAAGCTCAAGGAAATTGCTTGTGTGCAATTTGTAAAATTGCATGCTTGCAATCATATGTTGTAGTTTGGGGTTTTTTTTAGATTTGCTCTGGCAAAATAGATTTCTAAAGCCATAAGTTCAGAAATAAGCTTGGCTGGAGCTACTGTGAAAAGAAGCAGAACCAGCTGCTTATTCTTTCACTAGCCCTAGCTCCAGTTCACAGAGGATGTATTCTTCAGTGTGGGGAACTATTTAGATTACAGTTTTCATTTGTTGTATCTTTGTTCTAGAAAGAAAATACTAGTTCACTGATGCAGTTTACTGCGTGGCCACATAAATGCATGTCTGCAAAAAAAGCAGAGTGTAGGGAAAGGAGAGTGCTTATTAGCAATAATGCTGACTCAAATTTTTATGATACTAGGGAGAAGTGTCCAGGTTTTAATGTTATGATAAAACTGTGAGTGTTATATCCAGTAAATGGGACACTGTGATCTTGGAGACCAACACCATGTAAATGCTTAGGGTAGCTGTGCGTACAGGCACTGACTTAGTAATTGAAGAAACTATTAGTGGTGGCACAAAATGAGCAGCTTAGTTGCTTAGAGAGAGGCACACCAGAAGCACTGTGACAGAACAGGTTAAATAATTTCTTTCCATTTCATGAAAGGCTATGGAAAAAAGATGCAAGTGGAACTTCCAACAGCCAAATCTTGACCTACTTTCCTTTTCCTTTCTAATATTGTCTTACATAATCTTCTACTCTCTGGCATGAGTTTGGAGGGATTAAAAAAAAACTATTATTTTTTGCTGAAGTTTTTCTTACCTGCCACTGTGCAGCTCATTTCTTGGATTGCTAATTACTGTTACTGGACTTCTTAAGGTTGCTTACCAAAGATTGTGTAGATGCAGAGATTATTCTAATAGCAATTGCAGCAGCTTTTGGATGACTATAGGATCTATTGTGCTAAAATAAGTCTCAAATGCATATATTTGCCTTTGTTTCTTTTTATTCCGTATGTCACTCTCCTTGAAGCTCACTGCAGGAGAGGCTTGTTCTGTCAAAGCACTGTGCATGTGTGTTTGTATATTGCAACAGGAATTGCTGTCCCTACTGCCCCTATCAAAAAGCTAATTTATGTAAATCAAAGCTTGTTTACAGCATTTGCATTTTAGATTAAAGAGAATTAATTTACCTTTAATGTTGATGTGGTATTTCTGCTCTGGGTAGCTGATAGCTGTTAAAAATGGTGGTTTTCCCAATGTTTTTAAAAGCTTTTTGTGAGCTACAGATTTTGCAATGTGTGAAGCTATGACTTGAGTGGTTAGCTATAGTAATTCGTAAATGAGTCTGAAAAACATATCTTACACTCTCAATCTGGTTCTTAGAACCTCCCCTTCAATCTGTTCTTGGGGATTTGGCTTTTGAAAAACTAAATGCAGTGTTGTTTACAATCCATACAGGCTCAACTGAGTCAAGGGAACTTGAACGAAATTCTAGTTGTAATGTAAACTGCTGAAAAAAGTGCTTAGTCTCACTTGTACCACAGCTGTGGCACATCTGTTCCAGATGACTACTTGGCAAACCTTTCAGCGTCTTTGTGAATCCAGTGAAGTGCTGAGGTTTTCAGGGTCACAGAAGCCTCTCATTTTTCAATATGTAGTACCCCTGTTGCTGGTCAGGGATCTGTGGAAGAAAACTGCTTTTATGTTAACTAGTATTGATTATTCTTCATAAAAGCCCTGGTTTTATATTATTTCAAATGTAACTGAACTTAGGTGCTTGCTCTGGAGCTGCGGACGATTTGGGTGGAGGGTACATTTGCAGAGGTGCGATAGCTCAGATCTGCACCCTTCCCAAAGGATGGAAGTGACTGATCATCAGGTGTGTGTTGTCTCCTCTCCTGAGAGTAATATACCTGTCAGAGTTGAAGTGTCTCGACCTGGAAAATCTGAAGTGAGGTAGTCAGTTACTTTGTTGATTTGTCTGTTGAGGACTTGCAGCATTTAGGGCTCTGCTGTTAGAAGTAAAGAACTGGCATCAAGGCACTGACAGGCAGTTAATTATGAAGTCCGGAGCTGCATGTTCACTGTGTCTTCTCATGAAAAAATCCAGCACCACTCAAAGCATCAATCCTAACAAAGCAAATGTTCCAAGTTTAAACCTCCATGTGAGTTTCAAAGGGAGCTAAAGGCCGGTGTTGTAAGAAATATTGATTGGATCCCAGTTATTTTAAGTATTATGGGTGCCCTACTTGAACTGTTACCTCGATTTTGGTCTCAGTGCTTGGTTTGGTGCTGCTGCTGGTAACATTAATATTGTATATAGTGGGCTTTCCTGGGTTTGAGTTCCAAAACTAGAGTGGATATAATAAGTGTGCAGTGGTTTTGATCTGTACGAAATGGCTAAATTCTGGTGTTGTAAAATGTCATGGAATTGGTTAAATACAGAAGAGAAGGCCTTTGCTTATGGTTAAAAGAATGCACTCTCTGTAGTAGGAAGACATGACTGGAAAGCTGGTTGTGCTGCATGGTGCTTTTGGTGTGACTTTGTTGCAAGCTATGGGTCTAAAATAGAGCAATTGTTTAATTAAAATTATAGCCCTTGTAATATGGAGACTCCACTTGTTCAGGTGGGAGTTTGTGTATAATGGTAGTTTACTGTGCCTATTAAAAGGAGTTTCAGGTCTCTGAAGGGGATCATTATAAGCCCTTGGAACGCAAGCATTTGAAATGAAGATTATTGGAATGTTTTGGTACTTCACAAATTGGATAATCAAGTCCTATGCAAAGCTGTCAAGCCTGAATTTTTTTGGTTTTTTGAGGTTTTTTGCTAATAGCAGGGCTGAAGATGTATCTGTAAGAACATTGCTCAGATGTTCGGGATGTGATAAAATGGAAGCCTGTAGGCATATATTGTTCGCAAGTCACCTTGATTGTTTCTGATGCCTGCTTTTGTATTCTTCTGATATGTAAGCCAACATCTTAGTGCCTGAGGAATAACAACATAAAAAGTGTTGCTAAAATGCTGTTTGCTTTCTCATCTTAATTAGCCAGAGGAATGTGACTTATCATGTGGTAAATATCACCTGGTAGTGATTCAGAGCTTCACTGACAGAAGTCCTGTGTGCCTTTTTTTTGTGAGGTTCTAATGAGCTAAGTATTTTCCATATATCCTCAACTTCAGATAGACTATTCCTCCTGCTAATTTGGCACTCAAACTAGGTGTCCCAGGATCTAATTTCATGTGTCTTCCCTGCTTTTGAAAACCACTCTTAAGTTCTGCCTTTTCACACATTCCCATGACTGCTTCCTAACCTCAATTTAGCAAGTGTCTGGTGTTGATTAAAAATAAGTATTTATAGCACAGTGTTGGCATGGTCAGATGTGCAGTTACCATAGGACAAGTATGCAGTGATAACCAGAATAGAGCTTTTTGAGCTTAACACTTTGGACTGTAGTCCGGATGACCTAGGACAAACTGTTTCCCCTCATATGCTTTCTTACCCATTGCACAATGTAGATAATGCTAGATGTAATTATATTGATCTTCTCTATAAAGTAGTTTTTCTAGGAACTAAGAGGAAATAAAAGGAAAAGGGAGGTTATGTTAATTTTAAAAAGTTGCAAGCTTCCTCTTCTGTTTTGGAGAGGGAAAGCTGGTAACCTAGGAGTTTGCTATGTGTGAAGAACTAGTTTTTGCTCTTCTGTTCACAAATTTATTAGACTAACTGAAGTTGCAGCTGAAATTTTAATAAAGTGATGTCTTACTATGCTTGAATTTGAAAGCATTTGCATCTGAGCTGCAAAAGTTTCATACTACCTTCCCTTGTAGGTACTACTACAGTTTAATGCTGAATGTTGCTTTCATCTAAAACAGATGGCGGGACAGGATGTTCACCTGTTGGAGACACTGATAGATTCTGGCTTATTGGTTTGAACTCTGAAGTTTGGTTTATGCTGAGATGCAAGACTGAACCGGATCAGTCAAAGTGAAGACACATTTGTTCTATTTTGCTGCCTCATTAAAGACACATTAAAGCCTCTGACAGAGGAATCAGACAGATACTTGTAGAAAGAAGCAGCTGCACATAAACTTGCCAGAGGATGTTGGTTGGAGTGCAGTGACATGCGAATGCTTTTGAGAACTTATGCTAAATATAGGTCTTGAGTACCTGACTTACAGGTTTTGTGAATTCAATTTTATTCTAATTAGAATGTTCTTGGCTGTCAAGGTTTCAGTAATTTAAGAGCCATTATGTATGAAAGTTTCCTCAAACTTTCATAGTTTTTAGTGTGATGTTCCTAATATGGCAGTTTCAGCTGCTGGAAGTGTAAACATAGTCATGCCTATGACTTTTTCTTCATATTTAACTAGTCCTGTTGAACTACACAGTCTTAAAGAAGTTTACCTTGTGCTAATGCGGAAATGTTTTCAGGTTTTCCATTCTCAAGATTTTTCCTGTCTTTTATGAATACTCTAGCATAAAGGGATTGTTAAATTAAACACTTCTTAAAATTGCTATTTATCCAGATATGGACAAAAGCAGGCTTAAATTGTTATCTTCAGAGAACCTGATTCAACAGGAATACATACAGACCTTTAAGCACAGATTACCACAATATCAGAGATTAATTTTACAATTCATTGGACAGCATAATTCCAAGGTATTTGGTACATATGTGGAATGTGCTACTGGCTTTTTGTCAAGTATAGGTTTTAAATACAGATCATCTGCACTTAGCTATTGCTGTATATCTGTGTGGTTATCTTCAATTGTTAAATGTCTCATTTCAGTACGAGGATGTCGTCCTGGGAAGATTGTTCAGATGACCGAAGCAGAAGTTCGGGGCTTGTGCATAAAATCACGGGAAATATTTCTCAGCCAGCCTATTCTTCTGGAACTAGAGGCACCTCTGAAAATTTGTGGTATGTAAGCTTGATACGTATGTGTTTTATGTCGGTGTTTTAATCTAGTTCTGTGCTAGGGGAATTGGACAAATACTGAGACAGGCAAATGAGTTTGAGTTGGGATTAGAGGGAGGTCTTCAAAGTCTTGAATGTAGTTGTCAATTTAAATTGGATTAAGTGAAGAAAAAGCAACTAGCACTTGGTACATTGCTGATGCTCCTCACTCTATTTTGGAGCAAGTTTCCCCGGCAATAAGAGCTGCTTGTGCCCTCATCTAGTGCAAATTTTGCAACCTGTCCCTTGCTTGCACAGAGCTGCTGGTCTTCTGATCACTATTTTAGAAAGCAATTAGCAGTTTTTGAAAAAAACTGTTGTGTGTTGCAGTTGCTCACTTCAAAGCATAAACAAAGACCTTGTGAAATGAAACACTTGAGAAATTGAAAGCATTGTTAATCTTTCAATTGAGAGAGTAAAACTGAATGCAGGTTTAAATTGCGCCTAGTTACCATGTAACACATTCCTTGAGTTTTACAGCAAGTTTTAACAAACATCAGTATTACTGTGAAACACAAATAAAACGAATATGTGTGTTTTTACCTCACTAAGCCTTTATAAGATGCTAGACCTCTTCCAAAGTACACTGTTACTACAAGCTTGTAAAAAATGATTAAAAAGTATTGTAAATACCGGCTTGTAATCATCGTTCAACTTGCTTATTGACAATAGGCAATGTCTTTAAAAGCATAAAATTACTTGAATTAGATTGGTTGAAGTGTCATAATATTAAAAGGGAAACACTCTTTGTATTTGTTACTACTTACATCTTCAAACACAGATCAACTTCCTCCTGGCAGATGCAATGTCTGCAGTATTTCTTACATTAAGAGAGGGTATTACCAATTAAGAAAACCCTAAAACCAAAATAAAACAGCCAAAACCACAAACAAACCACTAATGGCAAAGTCATCTTTAAATGACTAACTGTTTGGTAGGGTCAGGAGGATAAACCATCCCAGCTTGCCTAATGACATAAAGTTGAAGGCAAAATGCAGTTTTATCACGTTGTGTTTTCTTTAGACTTTTCACTGTAGTACAGTCTTAGTGTATTCCTAGATAAAGAAAACATGGAAACTCAGGTAGATTGTACATAAGTCAAAGTCTGCAAAGAATAATTGGCCCACTTCAAAGTTAGCTTTTCCTCATCTGCTTAAATCAAGGCAGTTGAAAGCACTGTTAGGTGTGCAATAATAGGGGAGCTAATGCACAGTTAAATAAGGCATTTGTTATCTCTAAATCGGATTCCAAACACACTGAAAGCACCAGGAAGTGTCAGGTGCATCTAAATTTAATATTAGAACAATTGTCAAAGCTGCATTTAGATAAAAGTGAAAGAAAAATGATTGTTTTCACCAAAAGCAAAAGATGCAGCTGGTACTGCTTTGTACTATTATTTTAGTGACTTCAGGCAATGCCTGAGGAACCATTATAGGATTGTCTTGTCTTACAATCAAGTCAGTTCAAAATAAACTCCACATCTCACATGGCTGTGTTTTAATGTAAGATGAAAGATGCTCTTATGTAAATGTCCATTTTAAAATAGATGTGGTTTTTATCGTAAGTCTGTATATCTGGTAGACTTCAACTTGTGCTCACATGAAGCTGTATTTTAAAATGCTAAAGTGCCTTGAATGGAATAGTAAATGCCTTGGTCTCTTTATAAATTTGTTTCTGTAAAATGTTTTTTTACCTGTTAAGTGCGTTTGTCCCTCCTGTGCATGTATGTAACTGAAACTAGTTACAGACAACACAATTCCAGTATTTTCTGTAGTGTGTTTACTTGGTACTTAATTCTGTTAGTGCTGTAGTCTGGGGATTTGATAACATGGTTCTGGAGTACTAGACTCAGCATAGAAATGATTTGTTGAGGAGTCTTCTGTTTTCTTCAGGTTGTGACTTGGAGACTTCTAAATATCAATTAGAATACAAATCATTGTTGTTGCAATATATGTAAAAAAGATTTTAGCCAGTGGAGCTTCAAGTTGTGTCTGAAATTGGGTAGTAGATACTGATCACCTTTATTAGAAGAAAATTGGAAACTGATTTTTCTCCCTGAGTGAGAAATAGTTATGGGAGAATACTCTCTAAAGGAGGAAATACTGCATTTTTCATGGAAAGTTTAAAGGTATATAATATAGCATGTACTCTTCTTACCCCACTGTATGCTTTAAAAATTAAACTGAAGAGCATACATGTTTGGGAACTTTTTTATTTTTTAAGATGAAAAAGCTGTGTGGGTTGTTCTTTTTTCTCTTTTGAGGCCATAGTAGCTTGTGCTCTGCTGGAGAATAACTCTGCTGAGCAGAGTCAGGATTTTGCCACTGAACAAGCAGCAATAGTGAAAATACATTTTTGTAATATTTAGTGTACAGGACCAGGACGTACTGAATCTAAATAGCATACAGCTTGTACTGAAGGTTTCTGGCATACCTGTTTTGCATCCAGTCACTCTGGTAATGAGTTTTCCAGTCAGCTGGAATACACTGCATGTATGGTGCAACTTACTGTAGGGCAGCTTTGGCATCTTCACCAGCGAGGACAGCTCACAGATAGTTTAGCTTTGGCTGCTCTGATGTGATGCACTGTGGTGGTGTAATTGCCACACAGAGCTGTTCCATGGAAAGCCTGGTTAATTTTAAAGCTGGCAGTGTGAGGAGTAACATGACGGGTATTTTTCCTAAGAACAAGCTGAAGGGTTGAGTATCTTGCAAGGGATGTCAGTCTTTGATTCTCTGTATTGCTTGTTACATGCATCAAAGGAGGAGTTAGTATAAATGCTGGGGGATGGGATTCTTAGTACAGCAGTGTTATGGGAATTGACCTTTAAGTAAGTGCGTTTTGCCAGCACCATGTTCAGTTTCTCTCCGGTCTATTTGAATTCTTTACTGATCTGTTTTTGCAGTAAATAATGTGACTTTTTCTTGATACATTTGCTTCCTGGTCATATACCTGTTCAATTAGAGGTTTTCTTTCTGACCTTGTTTTAATTTAAACAAATTAAAGCTTGGTTAGAAAACTTATGCTTTATTGTGAAGACTTCTGTAGCTTTTGAGTTTCACATTGGCTTCATACCTGACATAGCAGTTCTGCAGATATGGTGAGTTATTTATATCCTGTGAGTACTTCAGCTTTTAATACTAGCATGGTTCTTACCTTTGTGATGCATAATACCAGTTTTTAAAGGTAATATTAATGGCTTTTTAAAGATGATTGAATAAAAACTAATTAGCTGGCTTAAGTTCTTGTGTAAGTCTTTGTTGTTGCACTAATCCCTGGTAAAAATTTTATTTTTATTCAGGTGATATCCATGGTCAGTATACAGACTTGCTTCGATTATTTGAATATGGAGGATTCCCACCAGAAGCTAATTATCTTTTCCTTGGAGATTATGTAGACAGAGGCAAACAGTCTCTGGAAACAATTTGCCTATTACTGGCATATAAAATCAAGTACCCGGAAAACTTCTTTCTCCTAAGAGGAAATCATGAGTGTGCTAGCATCAATCGAATCTATGGATTTTATGATGAATGTAAGCAGAATCTATTACTTTTGAAATACTGTAACAGACTAATATTGCGTTTTGGAAACACTTGCAGTAGGGACTCTTGCATTGCACGGGTTTCAATATTCTGTGAACTTGCTTTGAAACTTTCTAAAAATACATTCCAAGCCAAGGTTAGGCTCACTCTGGAGCATTACTATTTTTTCTTCTGCTGTCCTTGAAATGCTGTTGTAAGAGATTGAGACCTAAGTATGCTAAGAGAAATAAAACCCTATGAAGACAGTTTGCTAACATTTTTGGTCAGGCTGTGCTATGTATTACAGGTTGGCTTTAAAAACCAGCTTTCTCTTTCTAATGTCAGGCAAGCGGAGATTTAACATTAAGCTGTGGAAGACCTTCACAGACTGTTTTAACTGTCTGCCTATTGCAGCCATTGTGGATGAGAAGATCTTCTGTTGCCATGGAGGTAAGTTGATGGCTGCTTTTAAGGGCTGTGTCTAAAGTGATTTTGGGTTAATGCTGTACCAAATGGAGCAACGGAGCGTAGATGCACATTCCTGATACTTAGCTTGGAGATATTTAACCTTACATTTTCTGTAAAGGTAATGTTTTTCTGTGCACTTGTCAGTAGACAGATGTCATTCTTACCTGATACACATGGCCCTCTGTCGTGGTTTTGATCCT
>VYZT01040864.1:8808-24943 GCA_013400735.1 Pomatostomus ruficeps
GACGGCGGGTCATGCCGGTTAACAGCGGTAGTGTCGGATAACGGGGGCAAACAGCGGTGACGGCGGGCCCTTGGCGCGGAGGGGGAGCGGGGAGCCCGCGGAGCTGCCGCAGTCGGTTCCCGGAAGGTGGGGCCGACGGCGGGGGGCGGCGGCGGGGATGTTGTGGGTCGGTCCCCGGCCGGAGCCCCCTGGGTGGCGGCGGACAGCGCGGTCCCCTGTTGGTGCCCGCGCAGTGGTGCGCGGTCTGAAGTGGTTCCCGGAGTTGGAGTCGGTCCTGAGTGGGTGCAGCATGAAAACCCCGCTACTTTTACCCCGGTGCTAATCGGAGTTGTGTGTAGCTGGGTGCTTTGTTACATCCTTGAACAGGACGGTCCAGCAGGTCAAGTGGAGGGTGCCCGGTCCCGGCAGAAGCCCAGGCCCAGGCGGTTCGCAGCGGCTCAGCTCCCCCTGTGCCCCGCAGGTCGCCGTGGGGCCGTGGCTGCTGCGGGCGCTGCTCTTGGGTGCCATCTGTTTGCTCACCCGAGGCATTTAGCCAGCTGATTGTTTTAATCGATTGTTTTAATCGCTGCAACCTCACAGCTTCCTGAAAACTTCCTGGCATGGGGCTGGATTTTTCACTTTTACTGTGTGCTGTATACTTCTTGTAATGCGTCGCCAGCTAGTGTGATGTCTTACGGGATCGGTATTGAGTAAATAATTACCGCCTGCATACTTTCTTAGAGCCAGTGAAGGCAGTTTAAGGTGGTATCAGATGCACTAACTTAAGTGCAGAAGAGTTGTAGTTTACGTAGTTGTTTTCCATTGGGAAAGCATTGTGGGTCTGATTAGTTTGTCCCTTTTTCTCTCCACCTTCAAGTGAGTTAAACTTCAGTGCTAGGGCCAGGAGCTTCTTTCTTCTATGAGAGGTGTGGTATTAAGGTCCTGCAATGAAAGGCCCCATGAAAAGAATATTGCTTAAGCTCTGGAGATAAAAGGCTAATATTTTGGACATTGATACATCACCAGAAGCCATTGGTGCCTTAAAACTGATGGCCACTTTCTGAACCCGAAGTGTCAGATTATAATTTAATCATTTCTGTTCCTATGGCCACAGTGTGGTCATTAGATGTTAGTAAAACAGAGATAAAAAAAAAGTAAAAGGATGTGGAGGAACTGTATTATTAAAGTTTGTATAATTTTTTTCTAAATCATGTTTCTGCAAATGTCTGTCCTCACATCTGTCCAGTATCTTGTCCTAATTTGACATACAGAATATTTGAGAAGATTGGTTAAAGCTTTCTAGTCTGTGACAAATAAGAAAAAATGTTTGCCATGTGAACAATGTTTTATATCCTGTGTGGAATACTCAATGTGGTCTTGAGTATAAGTAAATAAATTAATGTATCTTCTAAATATATTTAGGGGCAGATTGTAGAATTATTTAACTCTTAATACCTATGTCATAGAAGTATTTCGAGAGTCTGCTTGGAAGTTAGTAGTGTTTTTCTATGTGGGTACAAAAGTATAACAAAAACTTATATCTGGAAAGTGTTTACTGAATTTTACCAGGATATATATATCCGGTATGCAACAGCAAAAATATTTAGGGAAACAAATTTTATTATGTATGGTGAGAATTTAGACTTTTAACTGAAGTAGCAGAGAAGCTCACAACTAGTTCTGTATGTTTCCCATGGTGGTGGGTCAGGGAGTGTCCAAGGCTTTTGGGCAAACCTTGACACTATGAAGTTAAATCTTAAGATGAAAACAAGATCTTTACAACAGGCAGTGCTTGAAGATCAGGGCTTTTGTGTTCTTGATATACCTGTTAGCGTAGGGCGACTA
Source organism: Pomatostomus ruficeps (assembly GCA_013400735.1). Classification (NCBI taxonomy): domain Eukaryota; kingdom Metazoa; phylum Chordata; class Aves; order Passeriformes; family Timaliidae; genus Pomatostomus; species Pomatostomus ruficeps. The sequence goes on from VYZT01040864.1 coordinate 10,633, forward strand.
AAGTTGCAGATTTGTTGTTTTTTGATGTTTGTTTTTTTCCCCCAGCCCTTTACTCATTCAGCTTTACTTGCACCGGTAGTGAGCATCACAGGACACTACGTTTTTAGCTACACATTAAAGATGTGTAAATGCCATATAATATTCGGAAACGTTACCATATTTTGGGTATGCATGTTGAATTGGCACTGTGTTGCAAAATAGTTCTATATTGGAAAAAATTTATGTCTTTTTTTCCCCTTCCTTATTTTAGTGAGAAGTTTATCACGTAAAAGAAATGATTGAGTCAGTCAAATTAAGAAGACAGTGCATGCTGGATTTCTACTCACATTATGAACATCTTTGTGAACTTCAAGGCTCTCTCCCACTGAAAGCTGTGAAGGCTAATGCGACTCATGATGCTATTGATCTAATTGTAGATCACATCAAAGCTACTGATTGGGCACCACTTCTGAATGCCCTCAGGCATAATAAGACTCTGACTTCTATAGGAATAAGAAGTTTACATCAACATGGTCTTGAAGAATCAGGTCTGTATAAAAGATAAGTATGTTAATGTATGCATGTTAGAATTTGTTGCATAAAACTTCTGTGTGATTGAATACAAGGGGGGAGGAATTGTGATGCCTAAGGAGTTATTTTTATTTAAGAAAGTACATGAAGAAAGGAAGGTATTACTATAATTGCTTTTAAGGCAAGAGAGACTAGACTTTACTGATGTGTAATTTTTGTTGTTTACTAGGTGTTGAAAGATACAAAACTTACTTTAGAAGGAGAATTCCAGCAACTCTATCAAAAGACTTGACTGGCCAACTATGCAAAGCTGTGAAAGGCTGTCTCTGTATATCAGATGTACTAAAAAAATTAGAACTGCAGGGTTTGCTTCTGAGGGAAAGAGACCTAGCACTTTTAACAAAGGTGAGAATATAGTAGTATACAAATACATGGAAAATACGCCCAGAACAAAGAAGAGTAGCAACTAAATTTTATATTTGTTGTAGAAAAGGATATTTCTTTTCTAAGGTATGTCTGTGTAGTCTTTATATATACATATACTTACCATGTAAGTGATTCTCCTGAGACATTTAGTATAACCTAGTCTTAACTGAACCTCTCAGAAACACATCAAGGCTTATTAAAAGATCTTAGCAACATTTCTGCCATATCCTTGAGGCATATGACATGCTCATGACTGAAACCACTGTACATGTATGTGATAGAAAGGAAGTTGTGGGACACCAAGGAGATAAAAACTGATCTTTGGATGTGTGATTGAAAAGCTCCAGGTTGCTCCTCAGTGGCTTCTAGGAAGGGAGGTTGCTGCTGGTTGCCCACAGGCAAGATTTATCTGTGCTGAAGAAATGATCCTGCTTAAACTTGAAGGTTCATTTGTTTTGACCTTTGTCTGAATTCTCTGGAGTTTCTTGTAAAGAACAGAGTTTGAGCAATTTAGATGACTTGGTCTTTTCTGAGTTTTTTGCTTTTCAAGCCAGATAACAACACTGTTTGTTTTATTCTTAAGGGCTTGGCCACAGCTTCATCTCTGGAGAGTGTCTCTTTAGCCCATTGTCCAATTGGAGATGGAGGGTTGGAAAGTAAGTTCAGAATCAAAACCTGTAAATACACTTTCCTCTTTATAAGTTTCCCGATAGGGAAGCAAAATCTTCAGTATTTCCATTCCTGTTTTAAATTTGTCTGTGGAGATGAAAATAACAATTATCACTTCATTCTGCATAACTCAATAATGTTTAAAGAATTAAATCACTTCATGTTAGTAAATAACTATACTACTTTATAGTGATGTTTATGCTTTTATTTAAAAGAGCATTCATACTTCTTAACTCTTTGCTGATTTCTTTATGTTTCTGTAAGTAAACTGAAATAAAATATGTTGCAGCTTGTTCAGATATTCTTTGCTGAACATTTGCACTAGAAAGGTATAAACTTAAAACACATGAAATGTATTTAAAATATACTATGTATTTCAGCACTGGTTCTTTGTCAAAGCTTTTGGCTGTTAAAGCTGCTTCTTAATAGGCCACTGAAATAGTGTGTTCTGATAATACGGAAATGCTGTGTGTAGATAACGTGCATGCTTTTGTTTTCTTCAGCAATCTGTCAGAGTATAAAGAACACAGCAACTATCAGATCTGTAAACTTCACTGCATGTAGCCTCACGTGGCGAGGGGCAGAACACATAGCAAATGTATTAAAGGTAATTAATCAACTTTCTTACAGTGGCGTGTTTGTAAGATGTTTACATCTTACATACATACATACATACATACAAATTAAAATGTTTAATTTTTTACTTTTACTTTAAAGCTCAAAATCCATTAAGACACTTCATGAGGACCTTTTGTGAATACCAAAGTTATGTGTTCATTCTTACGAAAGCTGTGACTTTGTATGACAAAAGTAGCTTAGTTTACTGGTGTGGGATTTAAATTTGATATTTCTTAGAAAAAAATGTCAAATAATAAAGTATTTTCTTTAAATGAGGACTAGGGCAGTAAACGTCTGATAGCTGTTTAGGGACTGCTTCTTTCATTGTCAGTAATTTTGAAAAACGTCTCAAGTATTCTTAAGCACTGGGTAAGAATAATCAAGTTTACAGTTTAGAAGCTACTGATTAACTGATCAGTAAGCTTGTGCCTGGTACTATAGTCTAATTAATGTTAATTGTGGTTTCCATGAAAGCACAACATTTCGTAGTATGGATATATTTCCTATTCCATGTGCCTTGAAAGTGTCTGTCAAAAGAAGGTAATAAGATACTTTGTAGCCAAGTTTAATAATTTGCATTGCAAACTGGATGAGAGAACAAATGTGAGTTACTGGTAAGGTTTAAAAATTAGTTATGTTTTTTTAACTCAGAAATGTTCTACTTCCCACCAGCATGTATTTGTTATACCAGCATTTGAGCCATTGAACATGATTTACAAAAAAAGATAACTTGTGATCTTGTCATCAGTAATGGCTTTGCCTTTGCACTTGGTAACAGCTTCTTTGTTTGCAAAGCACCAGGCAATAAAAAGACAGGGTGAAGCTTGGGCTGAAAGCCTACGTTACAGGAGACCTCACCTGGAATATATGACAGGTTTGAGGCGGATTACTCTGAACTGCAACATGCTCGTTGGAGACAGAGGAGCAAGTGCCTTTGCAGACTGTCTAGGAGAGGACCTTTGGCTAAAAGGTATTATAAAGTCTTTTACTGATGAACAGCAGAGTTATTCAGGAGTTTTCCTATATAGTAACTATATACTGATGTATAGATATTGAGATATTCCATATAACATAGAACTCTGCCTACACCAGCAAATTCTCTGTATACTTCGTATCTGGTTATTACTAGTTGCTGTAAGGATTTCTTCAAGGGGATCTCCATATCTCTGTATCTCTGCTACTGTCTTTTCTACTATCTCTATATCTCACTATTAAATCTCTTAAGATACAGTAGTGACCGGCAGAAGACTTAAAATTGTCAATTATAACAATTGCAGCTGGGGGAAGTAACTAACTCACTATGTAGCTGGGAAACATTACTCCTTTTTCCCAAGAAATGTCTCTTCCTCTCTTGAAGTATCTCAATATTTTTGTGTTATCTAGTGTTGTCCTTCAGTATTTATGAGAATTAATTTGTTCTACAGTATCTCTGTACAAAATTACTAATGGTGCTGATGTAAATCATAACATTCTGTATGTGGACTCAAATACCTGTTTTATAGTTTTGTTTTATAGTTTGAGGCAGGTCTACAGATAACATCCATTCTAATTGGAGGAGGATCAGATCAGAGAATACTTAAACAAACTGGACAAACAGCAGTCCATGGGCCCTAATGGGATGCATGCACAAGTGCTGAGTGAGCTGGCTGATGTAATTTTGAGGCCACTTTGTAGTCTCTGAAAGATCATGGTGAGTGGGAGGGGGTGCCTGAGGACTGGAGGATAGCTATTGTCATGACTGTTTTCGAGAAGGCTGGGAAGAAGGACCCAGGAAACTGCAGACCGGGTAGTCTTACTTTGATCCCTGGAAAGGCAAGGATGTGCTGCCTTCCAGAGGGACTTCAGCAGGCTGGAGAAATGAGCTGATGGGAACCTCATGGAGTTTAAGAAAAGGAAGTGCAAAGTCCTGCACTTGACAGGCATAATCCTGTGCGATAGAATATGCTGGGGGCTGTGTGGCTGGAAAGCAGCTTTGCAGAAAGGGTGCTGCAGATCCTGGTGGACAACAAGCTGTCCATGAAACAGTGAAGTGTCTTTGTTGGAAAGAGGGACAGTGATATTCCAGGATGCATTAGGCACAGATTTGTGAGCAGGTTGAGGGAGATGAGTCTTTACTAAGCACAAGTGAGGCCATGGAATCTGGGGTGCTGGAGAAACTGGAGCTACTGGAAAGAGTCCAGGAAAGGGCCACTAAGATGATGGACTAAAGCACCTCTGATTTCAGAAAAGGCTGAGGAAGCTGGGACTGTTTGGCTTGGAAAAGAGAAGGCTCAGAGTGGGACATTATCAAGGTGTACAAATATCTGAAAGGAGGATGTAAAGGAGATGGACACAGACTCTTTACAGTGGTGCCTGGGGACAAGGCAAGATGGAGTGGGTAGAGATGAAAACACTGGAGGTTTTTCCTCAACATCATGAAACCTTCCTACTGTGAGGGTGACAACACTGGCACAGGTTGCTTGTAGTGGTTGTAGAGTGTTTCATATTACCTCCTTTGCAGATGTTAAGAGTTATTTCTTAATGTTGAAAAGTTCTAGTTGTCTTCTTTGAAAGTAATACTCCTGTTTTCACATATGACTGTTACCATCATGTCCTAATTTCTCATGCTTTGTATTTTATGAAATGGAGGTTTTCAGCAGGATTAATTTTTTTAAATATCAACTGTTAAATTAAATTACCAACTAAATGCAGTACCACCTCCACTGATTTTTTTTTTTTTACCTCCTTAAACATTTTAGCGCTCGATTTACAGCAGTGTGGAATATCCAATGAGGGAGCAAGGTCATTATTAGATGCTCTACAAACTAATACAACATTAGTGGTACTTGACATAAGAAAAAATCCATTAATTGGTATGTATTTGTGTCTGCATTTGTCCTTTTTGTGTGGTTGTTGGGATTTTTTTCTTCTTCAGTAACTATATGAGGAAAGGTAAACTGCTTTTGAGAAAAAAGAACATGCCACAGCAATCTGCTAAACATTTTTAAAATGGGAAAAAATCAGGATAGGTAATGTGTACTGTTTATTCAATGATCTGTTTGTTCACATAAAGAGTTGCCTCTTACAGGAAATTCTTAATAAGGTATTTTAATTCATTCTAGGCCATGGTCTGATGAAAAGCATTATTGAAAGAGTTCTTAAGAATGGAAATAGTGATAATTCAGAGGTATGTTTTACAAATTTTGGAATGAGTTTGGGGTTTTCTTTGTAGCTTCCATTGCATTTATTTTTTTTAAGGGTGATTTTTTTCAAAATGAATCTAGAACAACTATTCTAGTTAAAAACAGAAGTTTGACTGAGTACAAATAAAAAAACACTGTCTAGGGGAAAACCTAAAACCACTATGACGAACGTGTTACTGTACTGGGCTTTTTGTATGATTTCCTATGGAATTAAAGCTGTCACATGTAATAAAACCAGGATACACATTTAATGGAAAGTAAAATGGAAATACGTGTATATTTGGGAATTACCATAGAATGTTAGCTAAGTATTGCTCCTAGACTGCTGGAGGCCTTTCTACTGCATGTGTCCTTATCAACATGTTAATAATAACTTCTAATTAAAAAGTAAAAGAAATCACAATTTAAAATTTAACACTCAATTTATTTTGAAACTTACTACTTGTCACTAACTTCTGTAACTAAAAGTCTTTTCGAGTTACTCAAGACTTCTTTCCAATGCAAACCATCTATGAAAACAAAGTTCAGTTCAAGTACAGTACCCCCTTTCATCTTGGTCTAATAGTCCACGCAGAGTTCACAGTAATGTGCATAAACTGAATATCTGCACCATTTATGGTTAGATATAATGTTCAAGTATAGAGAAATCTGATTCCGTTCCCAAAGGAGTCCCAGCAATCCCAGTTCTTGTGCTGGAATTTAATGCTCTTTTGGTTTTTGAAAAGACTAAATAAAGGCAGAGCTGTGTATCTATAGGAACTGTATAATAAACTGAGAATTTATGTATAGAGTTTCTGGAGGATTAATACAGTTCCCCACTTCTATCTCTAGAAGACCTTTTTTGAGGAGTTGAGATTGGTTGTGAAGGACTACTCTTTCTGCTTGGCAGATGCAATCAACACTTGGAAAATGTCAGAGGGATCACATGAAAATAACATCTGCCTGGAAATGCTAAAGATAATTGGAAAGTCAAACCATGGAAAGAAGCAGCTGTGGGGAATCTCCCATATGCTAAAAGATCACTTGACTAAAGACATTAGTTTTATATTCAGTGTGGTATCTTAAGTTTTATTGGCAGTGCTAGTAATTCTTCATTGACAACATAAGTGAAGAAATACTGACCACTGGCTTCCTAAGTAGCTTTGCTTCTTCCACCAGTCACAGCTGTCTTTCCTTCCATCCTGTTTCATGTAAAAACTGGTTGGTTGTTTTTCAGTAGCGTGTAGTTGATTCCCTTCTGGGCTGGGTTTTCAGGTTTGCAAGAAGAGCTGTCTGCTGCTAACAGATGCCTTCAAATTTGGTGGGCAGCTGAAACAAAAGTTGTGTAATTTTAGCAGCACTGTGTAGCGGTATGGTGACCTGTAATCATAGATGTGACTGAGTGTAGTACGTGGTGAAAGCTTGTGTAGTTTCTGAGACACTGAATAGCTTAAAGGAAAATCCACTGAAGGTGTCTACAAAACAGGATGCTTTCAAAACACTGTTTTAATACTTTGCTGTCTTTATACTTCGCTGCTGTTGTACAACAATAGCAGTTGCACCCAGATGAGACAGGCTATGGGCTAAATAAACTTTAGGTTTAACCTAGTAAAGCTGCCCTTTTAGGTGTCTAGTAAAACAAAATTAAAATAACTTCTGCTCTTAGAAGCTTACAATTTAATTTTACTCTTTCTGGGTGTGTTTTAATTTAAAATTATCAATTCACTTGTGCAGGGTGTAGACACAGCAGAATTTATACAAGGATTAATTGAGTCAGAAGTGAAAAAAAAGAAGGGTTTTCTTGACAACGATAAATTTGGATTACATTTGGTTAGTTAGAGCCAAAGTAATGGCATTTTGATCATTCTGATGCTTTAGATGGGAAGAATTCTGGCATTCTGTTCCTAGTACTGTGATTTGGGATTTTGGGCTATCTGAGACAAACTTTGTGTTAATGTCATCTGTATTTCCCTTCAATGTCTGCTTCAGCACTAGACCCTGTGCTAGTGATGCACAGTGAAAAGTAAGTGCAGGGTAATTTAAGAATATATATCAGGAGAAATTAAACTTTTTATCAGGGCGAGGGGAGCCTTTAGGAATAGAGCTGTCGCTGTAAAGAAATGAAGTTTGAAGTACAGCTGTGCCCTTTGAGCATCAATGTCTCTTAATTTTAGTTCATGGCTTTTACTGTGTAAGGATGAATTTTCATTACAGACAGTAAAAATAAACTTCATATTTTTTAAAATACTGACTTTATTAGTAAGACAAAATCATGTTAGGGAACCTTTTATTACTCTGAAGAACTTTGGCCACAGCCAGTCATTCCTATGAAGCCGTTTTTTTGAGAATGAATTGCAGAAGCCAGAGCTGCCACTTTATAGGGTTGATGCTGGGGTTTTTTTGCTATAAAAGGAGAAGTGTTTTGCACAGGATAAAGAATAATATCAGATAGGATATTATAGTGGTGTTTTGGGAACACTTTCTGATAATGTAGGCTGTCATCTGTGTTTGAATTTGGGCTTTGTGAGACTTCTGTTTTTTCTAGATTTTACAGTTTATGAAGTTTTCTGTAAGGAGTGGTGTTCTCTATCTCTGACAAACCCCCTCTAATTTTAAATAAGCACTTCAACTGTCAGTTACTAAAATGATTTATTTTTCTTTATTAAACCCCCCAAATTCCAGTATAAGTGGCTGATGTCTCCATCTTCCAAAGATGCTTTGAAAACTAAGCCAAAGAAAAGAACTATTGTCCTAGGAAGTGGTCGGAAAGGAAAAGCTACTATTCGTATTGGTAATTCTTTGTTTTTTCTGGCTATAGTAAATTTTTTCTAGAAAAATTTATCTTAATACTTAACAACTTAAATAAAAAGAAATGTATGTTTCTAAATGTTAGTGTTTTACAGAACACTTGTCTCAAAAAAAATCCATTTATTTTTAATTCTATAATACATCTTCTATCATCAATGGTATCTATAGGAAACTTGCTTTTGTTTTTAGTGCTGCTAAATGTGTGGCAGGAGAAATGGTAGGATATGCTGACTTTAAAATGTGTGGAAGCATTGCACATACTTATTCTGTGTCTCCACAAGCTTTCACTTCTGCAAAGCACGACAGTAGTAAGTTGTCTGGTTCTCCTGCTGTTGTAACCTTTCTGTAGCAGGCTGTCCTCTGCCAGAATAAACAAACATGTATTTTTTAACTGATGTACAGAATTTTCAATAATTTTTTTTTTAAACTTCATGTTTAAACCTATTATTAATAGTGTTTTTAAAATAACATAGGTATTTTGAATGTTTATAATTAAGTACTGATAGCTACAATATACTAAACATTTTCCAGTAAGCTGCTAAAAATTTCACTGTCTCTCGCCTTTGCTCTAGTTATCTGGAAGCAGAGAGGTAAGCATAAATCAAATAGAAGTCTTTGCACAAATAAACTGTGGTGATCAGGGTGGTGGTTATGAGAGAAAAAAATGCCTGGCAGATGTGGTTGTGGAGGGGTTTGTGGGTTTTGTTTTTTTTCTTTTTTTTTTTCTGTTTTGGGATTGGTTGTTGTGTGTGGGGTTTTTATGTTTAAGGTTTTTGTTTTTTTTAAGTGGAGGAGGGAGTCAGGAGGTGAAAACTGTCCTGTTTATTATGTTCAGGATGAACTGAAATTTTGAATCCCATTACCTAAGTTATGCATTTCTACACCATTACAAAACCAGTTGGTTTATGGATCTCAGAGAAACAATAACCTGAGTTCTCGCTAGTGTAACTGTAGGAAATATTAGGTGACTAGTTTTCTAGATTTTCTGACTTACGAGAATGTGAGGTAGAGTGATTATTAGGTTTCTTTGCTGAGTCTGCTTTGGTGCTTATTAGGTTTCTTTGCTGAGTCTGCTTTGGTGCTGTATGATTTAACAACAAAAGACCAGCTCAGTGAACCCTACTTTTTCTTACTAGTTCTCTTAAGGGAAGAGATTGCCAGCGTCCTGTACAAGCAATCTGCATGAGTACTGGCTTTATTTTTAATTATTTCGCCCATAAATGAAACAATGTTCTTCACTCTGAAGCCACTAGAGGGCAGTTTGAAGCAGGATAGCTTTATTGTCTATGTGGACTACCTAAACTCTGTGAGACAGTAGAATTAGGTATCTGAAATTAGTAATGTGAATAAACCTCTTCCACTACAAAACTTTACCTCTTGTTTTGGAAACCAGCTTGTCTTACTTGCATCAACCTAACATAGCAGTTAAATATACCACCTTACAATCGCAGGTTTTTGGACACTTTAGCAAAATTAGACTGAATGGCAGATTTCCTACAGTCTTTATTATTACATAGGAGATTTTATGAATAGTAAGCTGTGGATTTGTATGTAAATAATTAGGTATAATGAATTCTCTTTTCTTCTAATCTTGCTCTTCAATCCAGGATTATCATCTAAAAAATCTGGAAGTCCTGGGAAAAAAAATTCCTCTGTGAGAGAGAATTACTCGCCAAAACCTCTACCACCAGGCACAAAAGGCTTCCTTCCTTGGCGGACTGCAGAACGTGCAAAGAGATGCAGGTAAGGTTTTCGTAGTGCAAGGGAAAAAACACTAAAGCATGAAACTTGCGTGATAAATATGGTAGAGAACAATGTTAGCTTTTTAAAATACAGTTGGAAAGTTACACATGGAATGTCATTGTAATTTTTTCTGTTTATATAAATTTTGAGGATTTTACATAGATTCTACTCTAGTAAATATTTAAAATACACAAAAATATATGATGGCTATAGGAATACTCATATGTAGCAAAAAACCCCACCACAGCCAAACCTACCTGTCTGCTTGTTCTTTTGTTAATAATATTTTACCAGATGTATCATAGCTGTAGAGGCAAGTTACTGTTCTAAACTTGTATTGTTGATTTGAGATCCAATTCAAGGTGCTGGTGTTTTTCTGCTTCGCCTCACCCAATAGCAGTGTAATTATTGTGATCATCTAAGTCCTGTAAATTAAAATAAAACTGAAAAAAACTTACCCATTGAAGCTGTCTTTTGAAACAGTTTTTGTTTGTTTTTGTTTTTTAATCTATTCCCCAGACCTTGACCCCTCAAAATGGACACTATATCACTATTTAAACAAAAAAAATACTTAATGCTCTATTGTAACTGTAGTTATTAAGTTTGTTTTTCAAAATGCTGGACACCAAATTCTCCTGTTTGCATTAGTTCAAAATAATTAACTAAGCAAGATGCCTATTGAAGATATTAATGTCAGCATCCAGTCATCTTGCTCTTAATCATGAGTAAGTACAGGATACTAACAGAACAAAATGAGAATGTAATGAGGGTTAAAAGGATACAGTGCAGTGTCTAATGCTGTTTTTACACTTACTGCTTCATCTGTCTTAGAATCCTGTGTTTGTAACATTGTGAACTTAGTTTGCTGATAAGAGTGGTTTTGGGTTTTTTCCCTGACTTTAGAGGCGGGGCAGTGGATTGCGCTGGAGAATTGCCGGTGAAGATTCAGGTACTGTTTCTCTCATAGGGTGGTATTTTGTAGGTAGATGCCTGAAAAAAGGGGAAAGTGTTCTCAACAGAATCTCATTGTCTGAAAGTTAAGACTGGAACATACTTCTAAAGATTCTCACTCAGAGAAGTGCAAAAAAATAGTTTACATCAGCATTTGGTTGAAGCTTCTTTGATGCTTAGTTTATTTCCATTTCTATCTCTGTATCTTTTGGTTTCCCTGTCTTAGGAGCGAGCTGAGTTGGAGTATAGGCACAATTCTTCCACAGGCAGTAAGACCAACTAACAGCATTTTTCTGAAGGCTTTCTGCACCACCTTTTCTGTCTTGGGTTTGGATTATATACTTGTTTTCGCATGTGTCTGTGAGATGCTGTAGTAAACCTGCCAGCAGGAGAAGAAAAATTCCCTCTTTCTTCCTTCTCCTTTGCATCTCGTTTCCATTACAGAAGGATCTGATGGCTGCAGAAGCCAGCAGTTATCCTCTGCTCTGGTGTAGGCTTCCCATGGACTGCAGTCCCTTGGGAAAACATGGGCTGGCACGGGATGATGCCCATGGGCAACAGCTGCTTTGACCCATCCCCATGGCTCTTCCCTGGCTGGAGTGAGGATGGTGGCTCCACCATGGAACACCTCTTCCTGCTCCCAGCCTGATGTTCCCGCTGCTTTTTGTCACTCTCTTTGTTCCCACTTCTTGTGCCTGTCTGGCATTTTTTTTGCCTTGCAGTGGGTCAGCTGGGACTGGCTATGTCCTGCATGGGCGAGCCCTGGCTGTGCCTTGCAGGGGCTGACCCTGCTGCTGAATCCTCACCACAAATACCCAACATGGGCACACCCAGGACTGAATTTTTTAATATTGTTTTATGCAAATTTATTTCAAAGTTGTATGGCTGGGCAGTGAGTATACGTTGTAAGGGACTCTGGGAAATGGACAAATTTAAGTGAAGCTTTTGATACAATTTAATCTTTAATTTTGCTACGCATTGTGTATGAGTGGGGATGTTTTTCTTTTCTGGTGTAATTAGACAGGTGTTCCTGTGAAAGTGACAGTAGAAAGTGCTTCTACATCTGAAACCGAAGACACAGAAGATTTGGAGGATGTCATCTACCAGCCTGATTTGGCAAAATCATTAGATAAGACTGACATTGCAGAATATGAAAAGTTACAGGTAAGAAGCATGTTCAGTGCCTTAGACTTCATAAAGGCAAGTTATACCAATTAAACCAGGTTTATTCAGAAAATTGTAATTAAACAAATAGCCAGTTTTGGAGCAGAATTTCAAAATAACTTAATACAGCTGCAGTGTGTGTAATTTCTGTTTTCCAATCTTGAATCATAGTGCACAGATCTTTTGATCAGTGTTACTGCCTGTAGTATTTTCTTCCAAGTATTTCTTTTGTAAAAGTAACTTAATGTTATTTCTAAGAGCTAAAATATAGTAATGACTGTTGTGTTAAAATAATTACAAAAATAGGTGAAAGTGTTTGAGTTCCGTTTTATAATTGAGCCTAGTAAACCTTTTTCATTTGCCTTTTATTATTTCTTCTACTTCTTTGATACTTAAAAAACTTGGCAGTAGTGAAATGGAGTATTTCTGCAAATGTCTTGACTGGGAATGTTCTTATAAAAGAAAAGGGTGGGGAAAAAGGTATATTTCAGTGGCTTATTAATGCTGCTGAGGTAACCTAGCACTATTATAAAGTAACACCCTCAGGCAGAATAACTGAGTTGTTTCTGAAGTGTTAAGATTTGAATTCTGTTTGGAGAAACCAATGAATACTTCTAAATAAGCTCTGCAGTCAGTCTGGTTTTGGTGGTTGTTTTCAGAGCACCACAGTGGGTGAATGTTCATATGTGTAAATAGTGGGACTGCATACCTGTCTTCGTGTAAGAGGAGTGAAGTTATGTCAGTAGTGGGAATGTTTAGGGAGAGATAGAGTTGTGGAAAGCAAAAGGACTATACAAATACTGCATAAATAACTACCAGCCTTTTCTGCTGATGTATTATTTTTTCTTTAGACCTTTTTCTCTCTAGTACTTTTCTTCAGGAAGGTTTCATGGTTTTCACATGTTGTTGGAACTTAAAGTTGTATAGCAGCTTTTACTGTTAGTGTGCAATATATTGACATTGCGCTGTGTGGTGGCTTCAGCACACTTACCAAGAGCACTGTCTCTGAAACCACAGAATTCCATGTCACATGCAAACTGCTCCAAAAACTTCTATGCAGGAACTACAGTGCTTTCAGGAAGCTTTTGGTGTATTTATTCTTGCTGTTTGGAGAGGGAAGATGATTATATTCAGGACACACATCAGAGGCAGGCAGTGTTTTGTGCTTTGGGGAAGGGTTGTCATACTGACCTATTATGTCAGTGTTAGCTCTAGTGGGGCAGCTGTACGTGTAGGGCAGCTATAAGGAAGAGACAATTTGTGATTAATTTGAACTTCCTTGGAGGGAAACTCACAGATTTTGGCAACCTACCTCAAAATTGGTTTTGATTTTTTTGGGCTTTTAAAGGTCCAGATTTTCCTGATTTTCTGAATTTGAAAACCAAAATACTTTTTCAGGCCATGGTTGCTTATCAGATAGCATTGTTTAAGCAATCTGCACCTGATTCTGTGCTTCACCCATTGTTTCTGTGACCTTGACACAAAGCAGGCTTAACATTATGACAGAATCAAACTATCAAATTGTCACCACCGGATTGTCTATTTCCCCTCTGTCACTTAGTGCCTTTTCATTTCTTGTTTCAGTTTTTTTCTCTTGTGCCTTTTTTCATGTTTGTCTGATCATAATACAAGTTGATTCAACTTGCTGATACAGAGAAAGCTCATGCAGGTAAACGAGGAGAAATGCAAAGTCCCGCACCAGCACATGGGTGGAAGAACAACCCCAAGCAGCAGTATCTGTTGAGGGAGACCCTCTGGAAAGCAGCACTACCGGAAAGGCCCCAGGGGTCCTGGTGGACACCACACTGAACATGAGCCAGTGGGATACCCTTGCAGCAAAGAATGGTGTGCTGGCCTCCTTTAGGAGGAATATTACCAGCAGGCTGAGTGAGGCTGGTGATGCCACACCTGGTGCTGTGTCCAACTCTAGGCCCCCCAGTACTAGAGAAAAACATGGGCAGACTGGAGTATGTCCAGCAAAGAGCCCCAAGGATGGTTAAGGAACTGAAGCACCTCTCTGAGGAAAGGCTGAGAGAATTGGGACTGCTCAGTCTGGAGGAGGATAGGCTCAGGGAAGAATAAATACCCAAAGGGCGGGTGCAAATAGGATGGAACCCTTTTCTCTGGTGCCCAGTGAAGGGAAAGACACAATGGGCAGAAGCTGAAACACAGGAGGTTCTGAACATCGGGAAACACTTTTTCACTGTGAGGGTGATTGAGCACTGTCACCAGTTGCCCAGGGCAGTTATGGCATCTCCGTG